>CAJVSB020000585.1:0-38474 GCA_911865555.2 Thlaspi arvense | reverse complement strand
TGGCAGGAGGGATAGGCGGTCAGAATTCAGTGGTCGGTTGGAGATTAGGTTATTGAGGGATTGGAAAGAGGTGATTTGCAAACAGAGGGGATAGGAGGGGGACAAATGTGGCTTTTTTTGCTTCCTCAAGTCCACCATTGCCTTCGGATCTTGCCTCATTTTCCTTGTTGGTGGTGACTAAAATTAAGGAGACTACATGGATTAATCAAGTCTACCTCAGCATCTATGTGGATTAAACGTGGAAAAATAGATCAAGAAATTTGAAAGAAAGTTCACATCAGCTAGTCTATTAGTTCTGTTAATGGAATGCCTTGATTGAATAATCTGACCAAGTTCAAGTCTTGACATTTTTTAAGTTCATGCTTCAAATTTAGCATGATGCATAAGTTCAGGGACTGTGGCTTTAGTCCTTCTGGGTATTTCCTCTTCCAATGGTGGAATCATTTTTTCCTCCCTTGACAGATAACTCATGTGACTAGTTAAACATTAACTTTTACTTTTCTCTAGTATAAAGTTCATGGAATAAACTTCTCATGATACAATCAGCGTATTGTTGATTTTATTAATTTTGAAATTGATGGGATTTTAATACTAAGTTTAAACATGTAACTAAAAAGTGATAAACAGATCATTTCTTCAAGTACACATTATTAAGAAAGAAGTTCATAATGCAATAAGGAAAGCAGCAGAACAAGTCAGCAGGGCTGCAGGAGAATGTTTTGGGGCTTATTTTAAATGGTGTATTTAGAATTGATTCCAGAAACACCATCTTCTGTAAGGGTGAAAAAAAAATTGTAAAATGAAAAGGTTGTCATATTCAAAACCCCAATCATGTCATCCCTTCTCCCTCACTTCACACCTCAAAATGTGCCGTTCTTATAGAATAGAGAGATAAACACACTTTTACATTTTCTTAACCCAAATGGGGGGGTGGAGAAGAGGTTCCCTTTTTTCAAGGTGAGGCTACTCGGGAACAGATCCAGTTGGGAGGGGGGGGGGGGGGTGTTGTGAAATGTATACAAGTTTAAATGTTTTATTTGATTTCTGAAGTCTCTTACTTGTTCAATGCTTAGAATGCTTAAGTTTTTTTTACGCCTTACATAGATTTGTTGCCAGACTATAATTTTATTCTGTCTCAAATTCTGAAATGTAGATTGCTTTTAGGTCTTCTCCTTGCCCTTCTAGAGCAATTTAGAGAAGTCACGGGCATCAAGCTTCTGGGTTTGTAAAGCACTTGAAATCCAGAAGTGGGAAGGCCTCCAGCATCTGGACAAGGCAAATCCCACGGCTGCTTTGTTGACACAGAATCATCGTCAAATCCTAGACCAAATCACACTGCTGATGGAATCCTTAGAAGTGTGATTAGAAATCGATCACCAAGCATGGAATTTTCAGATGCCACATCAAGTGATTGGTCAGTTTTTACTAGCTCGGATGAAGCTTCTTTCACAACAGAGAGCACTAGAGACTCTTTCAGCACCGTAGATTATTCTGATGCAGGCAACCTTGATCCCTTCTCCTCAATCTTTAGCACCGTTTATGGGCCTCAACATTCTTCTCATAGAACTATTTCATGTAATATGTTTTCTGGCAGTAAGCCACAGACTGTTTTTGTTTCGGAGGGAAGAACTTCATTTTGGACTCCGAGACTTTCTTTTCTGATCATAGATATGGTTTTAATGTAAAAAAGTGGGAGTGACCTGAAGGAAGGAATTTTTCAAACTTCTGGTCATTGTATACTTTAGTCCCTTGGGAACTTGTTAGGTTGGTAGGAAGATAGGAACTTAGCCGTGCCTTCAATTTTTGTTGTTCAATGCTTTGTTGAAATGAGGGCACTTGAATTGATACTGTATACATTTGAAAGGGAATGAACATTCTTTGGTCCCTTTGGCAGTTAAAGTTACAAATATATCCTACGGTTTATTTTCTTTTTCTTGGTTTTATATGTGTCCCTTGTAATTTATTCTTATATATAGAGATTGGAAAAGGTTAGGTCTTGAACCAAGGATAAGGTCATTTCTTTGGATTAAGGTAGGGTAAGGATTCATGAGAGAGAGGGGGGGGGGGGGTTGTCTTTTCTTTGTTATTTTTGGTGAACTTGAAGTGGCAAGTAAGAATGAGTGAGGCAAATACAAATGACAAATAACTATTGAGTAAGTATGATTAAGTATAGTAAGACATTTATTTATTTATAAAAATAAATTGAATTTGATTCCGTGATAGCGTTTATGATTGGAAAAAAAAATTATAAACAAAGTAGGCATTTATTATTTATTATCCAATTTTACTAATAAAATATAATTAAACTATTAAATATATTTTGTCTAAACCTATTATTTCTAAACCCATTTTATCTGAACACACTTTTTCAAATCCACTTTGTTTAGACCATCAAATGGGACTTTTGGAAATTAAATTTTATTATTTTTAAATTATTTTTTGTTTTTATTTTTATTTCAATAGTAAAAAATTTCTCAAAAGTACATTTTTATATTCTACATTTGCAAATAAACTTCTGTCAGGGTCACCAAGTAAACAGAAAGCATATTTTTTTAAAGAAATTAGTAAAATGAGATTCTCGAACAACTGAGTTTTTAAAGTATTCTTTTTTAATTTTTTAATATTTTCATGTTAAATCAAGCACTTGATTGAAAAATTCAAAATTAAAATTTAAAATTTAATTTTTTTGATAAATTAAGCAAATTCTTAATTTTTTTAATATAATACAAATTTTAATTTTATTTGACAAAAATAAAAATATTTACTTTCATCGAATATATATTATCCATATAAAAATAATGCAATACTATAGAAAATTAACGGAAAAGGGAAAACGAAGAGGTCCCCCCATAGGCGCTTGATTGGAACAATTGGAGGAGGTACGTTACACCACTCAATAAAAAATAGTAGGGACATATTAGGGTTGCCAGCTGATTTAAAGGGCAAATCTGTCGTCATCCTAAATATCTAAAATATAGTTCACTTAATAACAAAGGATATATGGACAGAAGAGCTCGTCATGACTCAGAAATTATTCTCAATAACAATAATAATGTAAATGAAGTCAGAGTTGATATATACAACTTAACTATTTTGTGTAAGAAAATTATTGTCTCAATAAATGAAAATTTTTCTTTTTATCAATTTAATATATCAAATATTTTTAGTTAATTTAGTATATTAATCTTTCAAAATTATAAAATTTAATATATTCATTTGTTTGTATGAAAGTTAACAACGGTCAATTTAATGTATACAAATAGAATATTTACATTACAAAAAGTTTGATAACGTATTATTTAAATACTGTGATTTGATATATAAAATATTAATTTTTCTTATCAAATTCGTATATCAAAAATTTTTCTTATCAATTTAATACATCAAAAATTTATATTTTATTAATTTAGCACGTCATCAAAATGTCACTTTGTAACATAATTTAATCTACCTTGCTAATTAATTCTAAATAATGTAGTAAACATAATAAAATTTTAAATTATACATTAATTTTAGTTCCTTATTTTATTTATTATACATTAATAAAATTTAAATTATACATAATTCAAACCCCCGTTTTATTTTATTTATCTGTTTTGAGTTTAATTAGGTGGGTTGAGTCGGGTTATACATTTTTATTTCGTTGAGATAATCTTTGAATAATCCAACATTCAACTTCACTCTCTATCTGGGTAAATAATTACATATATAGAATTAAGTAGTATCACATTGAATGAGTTGGAGAGATTGATGAACACGGCTAATGAAACGCTTGAGATGGTGGATTGAAACAAAACGAAAATTTTACTTCCTTACTTGATTTATTTGATGGCCAGAAGCATAAAAGAAAATAATTTTTGTGGTTGAAAATGAGGAGGGTTGAGCTTAGAAATTTCTCAGATGGATGTGGTTTTTAAATGTTTCAAATTTCTTTTTGAATCCAAACTTATGAGCACTGTAGACAATAATAGACGTAACTACGAAGGTAAAAGTTAATTCAACCTATATAACATTCATAAAATTCATCTAGAGTTGTGGGTTCTATTCTGATTATTCCCTTTCTTGTTTTAGGTTTAGACTTCCAATATAAGAGAGAGAGAGAGAGAGAGAGAGAGACTAGATGTTACTATAGATGTTTTTGTGTTGCCCATCCAAAAGCCAGATGAAAGGGGGAGGTAACATTATTGAATTAAATATCGCATTAAAAAGTTCAAAACGATATTATTACATCTCTTGGATATTAAATTATTTTTGTTATTTTCATCTGCATAATATATATATATATATATAAATATTTAATTTTCAGGGGGTGGGGGGAATGCGCAAGAGCTCACAAACGCTGGAGGCTAACCCGCTTTGTTTCGCAGCATTCTGTAGTTTTCGAAGGTGAGGGGGCATAGAGCAGGGGATGGTCGGACTCCACCAGCTCCGGCAACGGCTCCAGCGCCCTGTCCCTGGGCCCCAGCACAAAGCAGGCGATTGACAGTCGCGGGTTCCCCACGTGGCACTGTACTTGGTTCCTCGTGCTGCTTAGTCTCCCATTGCTCCATATCTGCCATCGAAACTCAGATAGTGATTAGGCTTTTGTATATTAATAATATTAATTTTATTACTATTATTCATCAAATTTTTTTAAAAAAATTATTATTAAAAATAAGTTGAATTTTAAAATTCGGTTCACAGTGAACTGGCTTTGACAGAGAAATCCGTTCATGGACTTAGAACCGACTTCCTTCTCTTTAGAAAGAGCCGGGCGGAGGCAGGTGCCGAAGGAGAAGAAGAGGAAGAAGCTTGTCGGAGGATTGAGTCGGAGTGCCAGAAAAGAAGTAGAGGGAATCGCGGGCGGAGGCAAGTGCAAGGGGAGAAATTGTAAAATAGAGCACAGAGAGAGAAGAAATCTGCGATTTCTTCGATGAATAGTGAAGAAGAATTGCAGAACGTATGTCTCTGTCATCGGAGAGAGAAGGGTGGCAATTGTAAAGGGAATCGCAGGCTAGAGTTGAGGGAGATTGAGGAAGGAGGAGAGAGGTAAAAGGGCGGAGATGCAGATGCAGATGCAGAGAGGGGTAGTCGAACTTTGCCGTCGCCCGCAAAGGAGGAAAATGGAGCGCAAATCACAGGACGGACAGGTGGAAGGAGAAGGGCGGTGATCGCAAATGGCTTAGTGTTAGCATGTACGGTGCTTTGACGTTACTCGTTAAAACCAGTACGCTGACGTGATAAAAATATAGTCACAACAAATTTAAAAAAAGGTAAGATATATAAATACTAATATTTATATAAAAAATTTAAATTAAGTAAAATTACAGATAAAAAAAGAGAAATATTACTACAATAAAAAAAATTATTCAAGGCTTTTAAGTATTTTTATTAATTTAAAATATTTATTTATAAAATAATTCTTATTTTTGTATCACTCTCACAATAATAAATTCACTTTTTATACAAGAAAATTTTTCTCTTCCTTTTAAACTTTTTGTATAAGAAAATTTCTCTTTTTCTTTTAAACTTAAGAAACTCCCTCTAAATCACGTCTCCTTATAACTCGGTACATCTTGAGAATACTTGCAACTCATCTATTTGTACTAACTCACATCTCTCTGTGGCTCGGTACATCTTGAGAATGTTTGTAACTCATCTATTTGTACTAACTCACATCTCTCTATGGCTCGGTACATCTTGAGAATGCTTGCAACTCATCTATTTGTAGACAAGGGCGCATTGCACCGCCGCCATGCTGTTTATTTTCTAACGCACCACCTACAATTGGCCAATTTAATCTAAGTTTCAAAACACTAAATAATTCAATAATAATTTAGGAAAGATCATGAAGTTAACTTTATATAACAAATAGGACGAACCCCTCCCTCTTGTGGAGTTGTCTCGTTGCAATTTCACGCTGCTTACTTAAAATCTTATGTGAGCGTCGCAAACCAAACATTCAAAGCCCTTTAAATTTCAGCTTTCTCCGCCATCCCCGGCAATCGTGTTCCGTCAGCACTCTGTTGTCAGCGTAAACCTCCTCTGTTCTCTTCAAATAGAAGTTATAATTATTATTATTTTTTGTAACTTTAGGTAAACAAAGTCGGCAAATTTATATTAATATCAATAAACTTTTTTTCCAAATTAGGTTTCTGCAGAACATTATTTAATATATTTTAATAAATAATTCTGCAAAATTCTATTCTGATAAGAAATATTAATATGAATACAAATTTGCAAAACAGAGTTAGTTTTATGACGTGTTCACTTTCATTTTGTAACATTCGGATGATTTTCGATTTTTATTTTACCTAATTTAACATAAAAAATGAAAAATTCAAAAAAAACTTAATTTAATTTTACTTTTTTTAAAAAAATTAAAATAGTAAAATTATATTATTAAAACCTAAATTTTTTTATTCTTTTTGAAATTTTAATTTAAAAATTATAATTACAGGGCCATTTTTTTTTTCAATTTTAAAAACACATATTTTTAAAATTGAGATATACCTTTAGAGTATAGTACTTTAAAAGTAACGGAACACCGTTCTTTTATAATGTATTTTAGAGATATATTTCTGAAATTGTATTTTTTTATATATTATTTTTGAGATAAATGTTTATGTGAAAAAATAGAACGTTAGAGATTCAAATAAAGAAAAAAAAATTAAGAAAGTTTTAGATGATTGAATTGACAATATTTAAATGTAAAACATTAAAGTAAAAAAAAGTTAAAATATCAAGAATGATATATATGTATATAATACACACACATTATATATGTATGTGTATATTACATATATATGTATAACATATAAAATAGTATATTAAATAAAATTATATATTATATGCATAAATATATAATATATATTATATATACATATATATATGTTATATATATTAATATAATATACATAATATATTATATTCTATATTTTAATATATAAAAAATGTATATTATAGATATAATATTATATATAATAAAATTTTTTATTTTAAATATAAGTGAAATACCTTACTTTAGAAATAAAGTATAGCCTAAAGATTATATTCAGTTTCAAAAATAAAATATTTCAATTTTTGAAATTGTACTTTAGAGACATTATTTAAAAGAATAATTTTTTCATAATTTTAATTTTAAAAATAGAAATATATACTTCTAATATTATAAAAAAAGGGTCCTATCATTTTTTTAAAAAAATTAAACGTATCAAATACTATTTCAACTTCTGATTAGATAAGTAACACATCCAGGTGGAGGTGGAATCCTCTCTGCCCCAATCAAGCAAATCCCACCCATTCCTCTCCTGTCCAGCAAGCCCCCTTCCTTGTTTTCTAAACAATTGGGCCCCTGAAAAAGCTTGCCTTTTGTTCTATACAATTACCAAAGTTTTTTTTTTTTTTTTGGGTAACAATTACTGAGGTTTTTAGTTTTCCAATGAAAGCTCACTTTCTTTCTTGGTCTGATCACCTGGGCTTGCCTGAAGGGAAGAGAGGAATACTTGGGTTGCAACGATGGGAAGAAGTGGGAGATAGGGAAGGCAGAGAGAGAGAGAGAGAGTGGCAGTCATCGGAAAGGAACGAAGTCAAGAGATAAAGAGAGATGATTTGATGTTAGAAAAACGAAAATCTAAGTAGAGAGGAGAGAGAGATAAATTTAGTTAGTTTAGTATAATTAATTTATATTTATAAATAATAATAATTATAATATTATAATACTTAATTCTCTTTTAATAAATATATATTAGATGTTTATTTGTAGACAATTAGAGAATTAGAATAAATTTTTTATTTGTAATTATCATATTTTTAAATATTTATTACAATTTTATTTTTAATAAAAGAGATAATATTTTTAAACATTTAAATGTTAATTTTAATTATTTTTCCTTTATGTCTTCAAGCTTATCCTTATTCCATCCCAATTTAACTACATATAATATTATTTATTTATTTATTTATTTAATTATTAACATATCATATTATGTTATCTTCGCAATACAAAATAACTATTTTCACTTAATAACTTCTCATCATTTTCATTTAAAATAGTGGGATAATGCTTCCTAAGTTGAACAAGAACAACTAGAGTAGACTCTATAAGTGGTCCAAAATTTGTGTCGTAGAGGTCATTTCAATCACGGAAGGAGATGTATAACTTATCAGTTGGCATGGCAGTGTCACCTTTGGTACTACAATTATCTTGCCAGCAATTGTGAAATGATTTGTAAATTATTGGATAAGTGGAAATCTAAGGTGAGACTGAAATATTTTTAAGAAATATTATCTGTTTTTATTAGAAATAAGGTAAGAATTAGAAGTAAGAGATTAAAATAATTATAAATATAAAAAAAAAAGATTATCATAATCTTTTAAATATTTATAAGTATATTTGTGATATATATATATATATATATTAAACAAACTAAGTATTATGATATCATAATTATTGTTTTTTGTGACTATAGATTAATTATATTGAACTACGTAAATCTTTATATTACATTTTTACTTTTTTTATATTTCTAATTAAAATTTCAATTTCTAATATGGACTGTCAGGGCCCTAACCCAAACCTTAACCGGCACTAGGGTCCCCGACCCTAGTCAGCCTTACCATCGCAAATATATACCAAAACTAACCCAAACATTTATATATATACATTTCAAAACCGTCATTTATAAGTCAGGATCCTACCCGAGTGATAAAGGGAGCTATAGAGTACAAAACAGATAAACAAAGAACTCGCCCATATATCCAATGAAGTGGCAGATGACCGTCTCAATCCTGGCACGCACCCCAAGAACAGCAACTTAAATATGGAAAGTTTATAAAAAGTGAGTCGCAAAACTCATTGAGTACGGATAATACCTACTCTATGCATGTTAGAATATGTATCATGTCACAATCCAAACCATACTGACGTATACAGCAATTAATAACACATCAACTATACTCTGAAAGACACTGCTAACTACGTATCACCTCACATCACATCACATCACATCAATCCACATCACAACACTGAACCCAGGTCTACTTACCACTAGACACTACAGATCACCGTACCCCAGCCGAGTTCCTGGCATCGCAATTACCTCACCTGACCCAGGCCGCTCACCACTTGACACTATGGACCGTACTCCAATCGAGTTCCTGACATCACTAGTAATTTGCCCGACCCAGGTCGCTCACCACTGGACCCTACGGACTGCCGTACTCCAATCGAGTTCCTGGCATTGCTAGTAACTCGCCCGACCCAGGCCGCTCACCACTAGACCCTACGGATCCGTACTTTAGCCAAGTTCCTGACATCCCCACATCACATCACACAATACCATCCGCACATGCAATTCAAGAACAGGTACACATACACACCCAGAATTCACATATCCCTAAATCAGTGGTACATACTAACCTGGTCTACTAACAGCTCACAAAACACATAACACACATTCCAAGATTCATATATCAAACACAGTCTCGCAAATCCATGCAGACACCATGCTAGAAAATAAGTATGAAACACAGGTCTAGAGAAGGTATCATCACTCATAGTGTAGGCCGAGTCTAATAAGAGTCTTAGGTCACCTTAACCAACTCTACGGTCACAGTGCTCCTCCACAGGTGAATCTGAAATCAAGCCACATAAAACTGTCAACAACCCCATCGTCTGTACTTAAACGGCTCACAGCCCAAGACATGACTTAAATCTCATTCTCGAACCTGACACGCATCCTGAGACACCCCTACCTGTCACCGGATCTTGCGTGACTCACTAACACTCACACTTCGACTCAACAACCCTTAACAATAAAAGACCAGTCTCCACAACTCCCAATCCATAGTGAACCGGTCTTTGAAACTCCCAAATTGATCTAACCTGATCCCAAAATTACCTTGAACTCAACTCGATTGACCACAAAACCCTCAAAAATGGATTCAGAAGGCTCAAAAACCTTAGGAACCATATTAACCTGGCCAAAAACCTCTTAAATTAGGCTGAACTGGGCCAAAAACACTAATTTGGAACATCGACACGCAAATTGAGGCTGATTCACCTTGAACCGGACATCCAAAATTCTCCGAACCCACTTAGTTTGATAGGTATTTTCTTTCTGAATCCAGAACCGGTCCAATTTCCCAAATCCGAGTCCGTTTGACCACTGAACCGACCGGTCAAACATTGAACCGGTTCCGGCCGGTTCAGTCAACTCTCCCAACCCTAATCCCCAAATCTTGGATTATGTTATCCCTGCTATCCCCAATCTGGCCTTACCCCAAATTTCTTGTCTTCCTAGGATAGTTTCTTCCAGTCTCCCATTTTGGGTCAACTCGGCTGAGTTGACCTAGCCTTTACCTCACTAGACCGAGTTGACCTAATAGGTCAACTCAGCCCAGCCTCATCTGGGCTTGGCCCATGGCTCAGCCCACGGGTCCGCCGCCTTTCTGGGTCGAGCCCAGCCTAATAGGGTGGGCGGGCCCAGCACAGGGACCTGGACCCATCTAGGTCCTTTCCTCTTTACCCGGCCCCTGGCTCGGGTCTACAACACCTTTTCCCCCTTCGTAGTTAGCCTGCGGCTCAGGGCCGCGGGCCCGCAACCAAGTCGACCCAAGCCCGGGCCCTCAGCCTGGGCTTACCCTCTTGCAGGACCCAGCGCAGCTGGGTCCCTTCCCCTTCACCAGATCACAGCCCCCCGAAGCCTCATCCAGAACCCGTTTCCCCCGTACAGAGCCCAAAACAAAAGAAAAGAAAGAAACAGAAAAATCGGAACTCACCTGGTTCAATTGAAGATCAATACAACCCAGATCAACTTCCGCAAGCTTCACGAAGCCAATTAATTGAAAAGAAATAAGCTGAACCACCTCAAATTTTCAAAGAAAACCCAGTTCTCGCGCGGATGGCCAAACGAACCCAAAACCCCCGAATTCTCTCCCTTCTCTCCCGAAACCTCTAAATTGACCGAGGGCTTCACTAGGTTTCCTAAAAACGCATGCAACAGTGCAAGAATCCAAGAAAACAATCATCGTCAGACCGGTCAATTCGGCAAAAACCGCCGGTCGGTCACTGTTCATGCTGAATTTCTGACTAATCTCAATTTGGTCCCTCAAATTTAATACTTTCTACAATCCAGTCCTCCCTATTTCTATTATGTTCAATTTAGTCCGAAATTTTCAATTTCACTCCCCAATTGTTTCAATTGATGCAAAATAGTCCCAAAGAAAAACAAGAACTAATCGGGTCCTTACATGGACGCTGTCCTTGCCACTCACAAGCAATCCATGAGCGTTATAATCAAGGTTATCAAAAATGAGTTTTTACTCAAAAGTATTTAGATTTTATAAAAGTGAAAACATTAAAATAAAGCGCAAAAGCAAAAATTTACTTACTACACAAAAAATTCACACACACACACACACATACATATATATATATATATATAAAATCTTGTAAAATATAGACATTACTTATAAATAATGAACAATAAAATTTTAATGATATAAACAAATAATTATTAATATTTAACACCTCTATATGAAATGGATTAGTGGCTATTTAGCACCTCTGTATCTTAGGTAGAAGAACAAAGAGGAATGAAAAATTAAGAATTTACTATTTATAAGTAAAATAATGTTTCTAAGGCATATATTAACTCAGTATTATCGAGTTTGTCTAATATACAGACTAAATATAAATGAAAAAATTTAGTCCAAATGGTAAATATGGACTCAAAACTAGAAGTATGAAAGTAGTTAGCCTCCTTCTATCGCTTTAACGTGTAGTTTCACACAATTTTTACATAATATATATATATATATATATATATATATGAAGTGTAATTAGAAGTGTTTGAAACGAGTAAAAGTATAAAAAGGGATACTTTTGCACTTTAAAACTTTTTGATAAACATGGTTACAATGCAATATCACAAAGCACTGTCAGCCCTACCTTTGCATGGCCAGGGCTAGACCGTGGTATTCTGTTGTGAAACCAAACTAAGTAGGAGTAATGGAACGCTCGAAACAATGGAGAAGGAGGGGACTTCCCGAACACGCCTGCAGCAGCAGATGGGGCGGCAAGCCTTTGGTCAAAAGAATGTTTCGTGTAATATGCTCTTGAGCACTATCTTCGTTCTGGATTCAGAAACTTTCCCTTCTGAAAGTAGACATGCTAATAATGTACAAAGTGGAAGTGAGCTGGAAGACGGAATTTTCATACTTCTGGTGATTATCCAGAACCTGAACTCGTTGCGTTGGTAGAATTAGAAAGATGGGAACTTAGCTCTGCCCTCAATTTTTCTTGCTCAGTGCTTTGTTGAAGTGAGGTCACATCACATGAGTTGCTAATTTAGGGAATCAGAACGAACAATCTAAGGCCTCTTGGATAGTGAAGTTCTAATTTAATTTTGTATATATAGATTAGACAAGGGGCGGCTCTGAATTAATCGTGAAATTGAAAACTTTGGAGTTTTAAGTTATAAGGTACCCATCGCTCTAAAAATATTTTACATTTTTGTTTTTCTATTTTTTATAATGAGGGTTGTCAATAGGTTAGATGTTAATTTGAATTTAATTTAAATTTGATCCGATTTTTATGATTCGAATTCGATTAAAATATTTGATAAATTACATTCAATTATAAATGTAACTAATCTGAAATAAGTGAATCGAATATAAAATTAAATAACCTGATTCATTAAAGATTTAAATATAAATTTTAATAATATTTTTTAAATTAAATAAAATAATTATATATATAATATTAATAAATTTAAATTTATAGGGATTAAATTAGAAAATATTAAAAAATTAGAGGATTAATATGATTAATGAAATAGATTTAAGAGACTTAAATATAAAAAAATATTATTTTCTTATCAAGTTTCAAATTATCTATTGGATTTAAATAAACATAAATTTTACAAAATTTCAGATCCGATGCAAATATAGAAATGTGTAATTAGATTCAGATTCATTTAATTTGATTTAAATTTAATCTGTTTACCATCCTATTCATAATTCAAAATGAAAATAATTTGGGCCCTACAGCCTTTTTTTTCGTCTGGAAGTCTTTCATTTTTTTTAAGTTCAAATTTAAATTTAAAAAGTTTAATTTAATTTAATTTTTACATCTCTCTACTCGAATATAGTAGAGAAACAATGTGCTTAGAATCACGATCACACCCTTCGTCAGCTATTTCACCAAAATTATTATCTTTTCTTTTAATTTTTCTGGACAGCATTATTATCCGTAGATGTCCACGTGGAATGTTTATAAAAATTCTTTATTTTTTCTAACAATATTATGTTGGTGACAAAAATCATCGAAGCAGTGGCAATTGAAATGGGCCTGGACAATAGATGCTTCTCCGGCCCGGCCCAGAGCATGCCTAATTCGCTTCCTTGCAAATTTTCAATTGGGCTTTGAAGGGCCATTCTAGAATATAAACCAGCCCAGAAGGTGCAGATCATCCACTCAATTCAGGATTGTAACTCCCACTTTTCATGTGAGAGAAGTTGGAGGATTGATTGTCGAATATCCTAATGCTGTATATGGGATTTTCTTCCCCAGTTGTAAGGCATTTTAAAATATATATATATATATATATATTGTGTTACACTAAATTTTGTATATATATGTTATATGTTTTTTTATATTTATATTTAATATATCATACAAAATAAGGGTCTCACTCTACTTAATAATCCATGCAAAATCCAGCTCTAGTCAGTAATTGAAACTTAACCTAAAATTTCTGATTAAATGGAAATAGATAAAGAAAGATTGAAGAATAATTAAACAATTAGTGGCCCTTAACATACACCTATAATGGAGTGAATTTTCCGCATATGCCAGGGAGACATTTCACATAGTCAAATTTAGGATGACAAGAACAAATATATTATAACACAAGAAACTTTTATTTTAACAATAATTTAATTTCAGTCGCCGTGTGATCAAAATGAAAATTAATTATTAATAAAATTTTAAAACGTTTTAGAACCAATTCTTCAGTCAACCAAGAATTGCTTCCTCACTTGGTTACTCAAATCTCTCTCTCACTCTATAATCAAAGGCAACCAAATTCTCAAGAGCTGGGGGGCTTAGAAGGGCAAGAGCTTCCCCTGCCCTCAAGCCAGTGGAAAGCCGGAGCTTTCTGTAATCTTCAAAAGTTATCGGAGCATATAGCCGGGGATGCTCGTCGTCCACCAGTTCCGACGGCGCTTCCACCGGAGCCTCCTTGGGGCCCAGCATGAACAGAGCAATTGAGACCCGCAACACCGCATCCTTGCACTGCACTCGGTGCTTCACCGTGTAAAACCTTCCATTGCTCCACACCTTACCGTTAGACATTCACCGAAAACATCAATTAGACAACACCCCTAATATTGTCAAGAAAATGAACATTTCCCGGAATCCAAACAGACCCGGATGGAAGAAAGACGAACCCACCGTGGCAACGTCTCCGAGATTGAGAAGGAGAGAACCCGGCATGGGATCGACAGCGATGAACGTGCCAGAGTTCTTCTCCATCACTTCCAGGCCACCCACGTTTTCGTCATCCTACCCATACCGCATTCATTAAGATAACAACACATGTAAAATTTGCTTCATTTTATTCAAACAACATAAAAAATTTTGATATTTTCTTTTCTCGTTGTTTAGAGAACCATGAAACATCATCAGTCACAAATTTAACATTGAATAAATTATTTATAATTTTAATAAACTTTTGAAATATTTAATATGTTTTAGTACAATGAAACCGGCATGAAGACAATCTACCTGTAAGATGGTGAGGAAGCCAGAATCTGTGTGGATTTGGACCCCAGATGATCCAACGGTCTCGGTAGTGAAGCTGTATTTGTTGATCCTGAACTGGCAGGGCCATCCGGAGAAGCAATCGCCGTCTACACCCATGCTTTGAGCTATCTTTCTTCCGATATCCATGGCTACTTTGTGCACTGCCTCAGAGTACCTCTGTATTGTCTCCCTATTATTGATCAGAAAAATATCCTCAGCCAAACTTTGCATCTCAATTGAAATCACAATCCCAAACAGAACGCAAACTTGCCATCTAAACCGGAATAATCTTTTGCAGTGGGAGACAGACCAGAAAACTAATCTGGGATTTGTTTTTCAAATCTAGTTTTCAATCTCTGCCATTTTGACTTGTTATTTTGAAATTTACATTTAGGAGATTTACAGAAAATGTGTAGATGTTTTCAGAATCCTCACAACCAACTAGAATTTTCAAATTTTTTTATTGTTGTCTGATTTCAGAAGCACAAAAAATAGGACTTGAAAATCCAAATTTGATCATCTAAATTTTCAATTTTTGTTACTTTCCACTTAAGAGAGAGAGAGAGAGAGAGAGAGAGCCATCCCAACTAAAACCCTTTTTCTGAATTTGCACAGATAGAAAGGTATCAGTGGGATTAAACCAAATCACTTTCGTTCCACAATTCATTCATTCTCACTCTCAACCTGCTAAATCAGGGAATGTTTTAAAGCCCAGAATTTATCAAATCTCAATTATTTTCACAAGTTCAGAGATTGGATCATAGAAATCAGGGTAATGCTAAAGATTTAAGCCCAAAAATCTGGCCTGCAGAGTTAGAACTTTAGGATTTATATTACAAAAGCCCAGAATCCTAGGTGCCAACCAACCCCTTAAATCTCTACCTCAAATTCCTTTTTCTAGAGAGAGGGATGGAACCTTTGTAGAGGAGAGATGTCCAGTTGGGTACAGAAATTTTGGACAGCTTCAGGAGAGCCAACGTCGTAGAGACCAAACGCCTCGTAGAGGGGATTGACTACGTTGGGGCCACGTAGCCGCTGCCGGCGATCGCATCGGTGTTCCGGCGCTTGATCTCCCCCGGAAGGTCGAAGAGGGACATCACCACGGACTTCATCTCTGACATCAGAGCTGCCGGGACCCCGTGGTTGACGATCCTGAAGCACCCCCATGTCTTGCACGCCTCTATCAGCTTCTGGGATAGTGACGGAAACTCTTCTTGCAGATCGATTACTGGTATGCTAATGCTCGTGCTCATCTTCCCCTTTCCTGTCCTCGCACCTGCTTTCAAGTTTAAAAATGTTAAGAGCGTTCGTGCTTTCATCTGCATTTCAGGATGACATCGCCCACGTGATGGTTGACCATTTTGTCCTTTTTGACCTTGTCTTTATCAAACATAAAAGGGCCAAAATTCAAGGGCAAAAAAAGAAAAAAAAACATTAATCTCCTGAACTAAGTTTTAATTTTAAGACGGCAAATGTAAAACCATGCCAATGATGGTGAGTTTGAAACCTCATGTGCAGCCTGACCTTCTGAAGAGTTTTTCTTTGTTATTAATTAAAAGCACAGGTATAAAATCGGAAGGTGATGGCATCGACATGGACCATTCATGTACAAAACGCGTATAGAAATATGCGATTTTACACTTTTATTTAAATTAAACGTTTTTAATTATATTTAAAATTTTTATAATTACATTTTAAAGTAATAAAAATTATAAAATCATGTTTTTACATGTTACTGTTACGCTTATAAATTTAAATTTATAATTTATTATTTTACTGACTACTTTTATTGGTGAACTATTCTAGCCTTATTTTGTTTAAGTGATTTGATTAATTTAATTTAATTCTCAATAATTTTTATTGGTCTTATATTCATGTTAATTTCATATTTAAATTATTTATAATTTTATTATTTTAGTTTAAATTATTATTATTTATTATTTATGTTATATTAATCATGTTTATATTTTATAAAATTATATATATTTCATGTATATTAAGTAAAATTTTCTTTTTTATACTTTACTTTTACACTTTTATTTTTACATAATCTAAATATTTTTAAGTAAAAATTTGCTTTTGATAAACTTGACTTGGACATATTAGTTAGGGCTACCAATGGGTTAATTTTTTATCTAAATTCTATATGAATTTAATTCGAATTCAATTAAAATGTTTTATGGACAATATCTAATTATAAATATTTGTAATTTGAAATAAGTAAACCAGATATAAAATTAAGTAATCCGAAATTAAAGATTTGAATTTGAATTTTAATAATTTTTTATTAAATTAATAATTTTATAAGTATAATATTAGTACATTCAAGTTTATAGGGATTATATGCAAAAAATTAAAAAATTTAATGATCAATATGATTAATAGAATAGAGTTGAAAAATTTATGCACAATAGAATATCATTTTCTTGTTAGATCAGATTTTTTTTTTATTAGATTTCGGAATTAGATATGGATTCAACAGAATCTCAAATCAGTAATTGGATTTGAATTCAAATTTATCTAATTTGATTTAAATTTAACCTGTTAACAATTCTAATAATAATTGTTTGCTGGTGGACCTTGCTTGGTGCAATTCTTTTATAGACTCTGGTGGGTTTTTGATATTAGGATTTTCATTTTTTTTATATTGTTTTTATATTTCACAACTAAAAGAATTCTAAATTTTTAAACTCAATGAGTCAAAAATTTTAAGGGCAGTTACTTTGAAACCTTAAAAACATAAGTTTTTGCTTTTGATATCAGGATTTTCATTTTTTATATTATTTTTATATTATACAACTAAAAGAATTCTAAATTTTTAAACTCAATAAGTCAAAAATTTTAGGGGCAATTATTTTTCAACCTTAAAAACATATATTTTTAAAATTGAGACATACTTTTAGAGTATATTACTTTAGAAGTAACTAAGATATTATTCTTTTATCATACACTTTTTAAACATATTTTTAGAATTGTGTTTTTTTATATATTATTTTTGAAATAAATGTTTTTGTAAAAAAATAGAACGTTAGAAGTTAAA
Source organism: Thlaspi arvense (assembly GCA_911865555.2). NCBI lineage: Eukaryota > Viridiplantae > Streptophyta > Magnoliopsida > Brassicales > Brassicaceae > Thlaspi > Thlaspi arvense. The sequence continues at coordinate 20,646 of CAJVSB020000585.1, read as the reverse complement.
ATGAAGAAAAAAATAAATTAAGTAACCTATATAGGATTGATTGACAAAATTAAAATACAAAAAACTAATGTGAAAAATAGTCAAAATATCAAAGATGATATATATATATATATATAATACACACACATTATATGTGTATGTGTATATTCCGTGCATATGTATAATAAATAAAATAGTACATTATATAAAATTATATATTTTATGCATACATATATAATATATAATACATATACATGTATATGTGTGTGTGTTAATATAATATAATATAATATATGTAATGTATTATATTATATATTTTAATATAATAAAATGTATAATATATTATCGTACATAATATAAATTTTTATTTTAAATATAAGTGGAATAGTATACTTTAGAAATTGAGTACATTCTGAAACTTGTACTCAGTTTCAAGAGTAAAATATTTCAATTTTTAGAGTTTATAGTTCAGAAATATTGTTTAAAAGGATAATATGTATAGAATTCTGATTTCTAAAACAGAGTCGTGTACTTCTAAGATTGTAAAAGAATGGCCTATTATTCTCTCTGGTACCTCTTTCGTTTAGCTCAATAGCTCTCCATGTCTCGTTTGGGCAGAATTAGCTTATTTACAATTACGTTTTTGTTTGGTTGAATCCAAGGAGTAGGATCCCAATCCCCACTTGGAATGGATTTTTCATTAAGATTTATTTGATTTAAGTCTAAGATTTATTTAATAAATTTTTTTTGATTGCATAGCTTTTCCCATCAAAGTCATGGAACTCACAAAATCAAATGTCGGACTTTTTTTATAATTCACCGAACACCTAGCATCAAAAGAAATGTTTGGAACTTTTTGGAAAAGAAAATTGGTTTTTGATATCAATAATGTGTGTGTATATTATATCAAAATAGGTAAATTTAAAAATAAATTACTAAAATATGCAATTTTTGACTAGTTGTGAAGTTAGTTCAGTGAAAACCAACTTATATACAGAAGTTAGTTGCTGAAAGATCAATCTCATGTAAGAGATTGGTTCGGTTAGCTTAAGAAATTGGTCCATGATATATTAACTTCAATTTGTTAATAAATAAGTAAGAGAAGGAATGGGGTAGAAGAGAGGGCAATGCAAATGACAAGCAGTGAGAAGTGGTAGATGGCATGTGAGTGGACCATGCTGTCCCATGATGATCGTTGCTAGCACCGACTCCTTCAAGGTGACTTGAAGGATGCCCTTATCGTCCACCTTTGCTTCCTTAACATCGATGTCGAGGATCTCAACACCAACAAGTACTACTCCATCAACAAGGAAATAGGTTGCCGCTTCATCTTTATGCTTCTACCGGCGATTCGTTGATTAAGGCATGTGGACTCATCACTTGTGGTACTAGAATCAGTATCTTGATTTTTGCCAACAAATTCCCTAGAGCTGCTCCTTGCCACCGTTGCTCTTATGCTGCCTATTAATCCTCATTTCCCATTACTACTCCCACAACCCTCTTCCTCCCCCCTTCCTTCTCTTACTTCTTTGTTTCTAGAATTGTCAACTGTTTGGATTTTAATTTGAATTCAATTTAAATTCGATCCGAAATTTAGGATTCGAATCTGATTAAAATATTCATTAGATTAAAACTAATAATAAATATCCGTAAATTGAAATAAGTAAATTAGATATGGAATTAAGAAATCCTATTTGTTAAAAATTCAAATATAAAATTTAATAATATTTTTTAATTAAATTAATAAACTTACATATATGGTATTAGTAAATTCAATTTTGTAGGAATTAAATTGAGAAAATCAAAAAAATTCAAGTACCATCATGATTAATGAAATAAAGTTGAGAGATTTAAATGCAACAGATGATTATTTTTTTTATCGAATCAGATTTTCATATGGAATTTTGATTATCAATCAGATTCAAATATGAGTTAACAAATATAAATCTTATAAGATTTCAAATCAGATTTGGATATAATAATAATTAATCAAATTCAAACTCGAACTCAAATACGCCTAATTTGATCAAAATCTGACCCATCGATGTACCTATTTGGCCCTATGTTTCTCGCCTAACTAAATTTGATTATGTGTGGACTGGCTAGGTTGTCTAAGCAAAATCGACTTTCTTAGGAAGTATCAACTTAAGAAAGTTTGGATGGGAGGATAAGATATAAAGGAATAAGATAAAACTGGATAAATTTATCTGAATTAAATAGTTTTATCACACGTTTGGTTCAACAGATAATAAATTGGATAAAACTTTTGACCAGTAGAATAAAACTCTGAATTTACTAAAAAGTCTCTATGTGATAATATGTGTTAAAAAAAAAGACCTCCGATTTCAAGGGCTTATCTTCGATTTGGACAAGACTAAACAAAATCCGGCCAAATGGACTCGTCGGGAATCGAATGCTTCGACTTCTAACGGTGGGTCTAATGGGGGGGCAGCGTCAGTTGGGGGTGGAGAACCGGTCAAAGGCGCTCATGGGGAAATGCTTGTCTTAAAACGAAACAACGCTCGTCTCAAAACAGGGGAACCAAACACAACGCTCGTCTCAAGCTTGTCCTCTAGGTCTGCTCCACCACAAAAACAGTCCTCATGCCCAAATTCCTCTAGTGGTTCGACGACACCTGGTTGAATCAAATCAATCAGTTATCACGATGCCAAAACTACAGTCGAAACTGTAGCCAAAACTTCAAGCAAATTTGAAACAATGTTCATCATCGTTGTTGGAAGCAGAGCCGAAACTGCAACCAGAGATTGGTAGGAGGAGATTGACTGATTTCACGTGTAATCCGAACGGGAGAGAGTGATGGTATTTCTGGCATTGTATAAGAGCATTTATGTCTGAAAACAAAATTTTTACACGCTGATAAAATTTATTCAAACCGGCTGTCTTGATGACTTATCTCATATCCACTTATACATATCCTTTCTTATAATTTGTTACACACGAAGCAAATGTATGATAAAGCAAGATATATTTATCTTATCTTATCTTGTCACGCCAACTGAACTGAAGAGCCCCTTATTTGAAAGTGCTTTCTTACATATAATTAATTCTCCAGGAGGAAGTGATTATTCTACAGGAGGAAGTGGTTTCTCCAACCGAACCAACTTCTCAAGCATCCAAAAGTTATATATTTAGGTCCTTTTTTTTTAACAAAATATCTATTTTGATAATTAATACATATTAATTACTGATATAAAAAGGTCAAGTAAAATCAGGATTTTTGAACAATTAACTTCTAAATATTTTCAAATCAATAAAACCTGCAGAAAAAATGCTACTTTATTTTTTATTTTTTATTTTTGTTTTTAAAAAAGTTAATACAACAGAAGTCTCCATTTTCCACGTGGGGGTCCCTCTGGGATCTAGTCTCAACTCAACATTATTCAGACAACTGAAAATATACAACTAGTAAATATACAAGTAGTAATAGCAACCTCCTCACTTCATTAATCTCTTGCCCATTCCAGGTCAAATGTCAGCCATATCTCGTTCACCCTGTTCTGAAACTCAAACGGCGAGTTATACTGCGCCACCGTGTACTCCTCCGTGCTATCACCGGCGCGGCTCTTGTCAATAGCCTCCGACCAGGAGTGCCAGCCAGGCTGGCCCGCAGGGCGGCTGCTTCCTCCGCGACATCGTAGTCCTTCACGAACCCGCTGAACTGCCTCACTGCGATGTACGTCGGCGCCCACCGCTGCACGTGGAGGCCCTTCGCCGGAGGCGGGTCGGCCTGGTTCTCTGTGGGCACATAGAAGCTCACCACGAACGAGGAGGCGCAGATGGGACCGTCGCTTGGAGCCACCTGGGTGATCACCGGCGCCGTCATCTCTATCGTCTTTTTATAGTCGTTCTTCCCTTGAATGTAATCGAATAGCCTATCAAGTAGAAAAGGGTAAGATTTTTCTACTTCTTGTTCTTTTTCCCAGATCAGAGACTAGTGTAATTCTTGAAACGTGGGACTAGCATACTAATCTAAGCATATGTCAAGATGGTCGGTATAATTTAATGTAGCCCTTTTGCAAGATGTAAACTATGAATTTACCGTATTTACTGTAATTTCTGAAACATCAGAAGTACCAAATGAAATATTTGCATAAAACTAGTGTAAAGTTAGCCACACGAATTTCCTTGGCAAGCCCCAATTCGAGTTCTATCAATTTCAAAATTGGGCGAGAGAGAGAGAGGGGGGGACTTACTGCAAGAAGCCATTTCTGGTGGCTTCGACGAGGGAGATGTCCTGAATTGGCGAAGTCGACATCCACACTGTGGTGTTGTAGCGGCGGATCTCGTAGCCGTTCCCGTCCTCGACAACGTCGTATCCCGGGCACTCGATACGGCTGCACGTCGGCGGGAATATGCCAGCCTTGCCGCCGCTCTGACTTCCGTGCCAGTTCCAGTTCGAGACCAGACTGAGCAGAAACGAGAGCTTCAGCAATTGCAGAGGACCTGCCATGGGTATCGATTAGCAACCGAGTCCGCAGAGTAAGGGATTTGATTTTGGGGAAAGGGTGAGGGGCGTGGCCACACAACTTATAGGAAGCTTTTGATGGCTGGTACTGGTAGAAAAATCGAAGTGGAAGACCCCGACTCTGGAGGGAGATTGGGAATCAACGGTTCACATGACGATACGTGGAGGTAATATTACCACGAGTACATGATGAGTTCCTCTTGGGAGGTTGCAATTTACAAGCCATTACTCAGAAAGAGCCAAAGGCGAAGGGGGAATCTGATCTTCACAAGTGCTTGAGGAAAGGGACCATCTTGGTTGGATGTTATTACAGTAGGAAGAGCCCATTAAAAAAAAAAAACAAAAAAAAAACAAAACGACTAGGAAGAAATTAAGTATTTTTTTCAAAGAAAATTTTTTTCCTTCTACAATTGAAAATAAAATCTTCAAGAACCATTTGTGTGATTGGATTACAACCTCTGTTTTAAGAGAGAGAAGAGAAAAACTAAATAAACTTTGCAAAACTATAAAAATAATTTTTGTGAGTTATTTTATACTTTTAACTTTCTTTTCATAATTTTATTTCTAATTACTTTTTTTAGTTAATTACAAATGTTACCTATATTAATTTATTTAATAAGAAGTTGAATTTACTGAAATTATAATGTACTTAAAAAAGTCTTTGATAATGACCCAACTCAATAAAACACAAAAATTTTTGGGTTAGTTCACATTCGGGTTGTTCGGGGTCGAGTAATAAAAATAAAAACTCAGACCCGATTTTCACATATGGGATAGGAATAGGGTTAGGGTTAGGGTTAGGGTTAGAACTGGGTTAGCGGATTGAGTCAGAGTTTACCACCTTGGTTGATAAATATCTGATACAGCTGGGTACCTTGCTACTGCTTGAATACGTTCAAAAAGTTAAATTTTTTAATTCTTGATTTTTATTATTTTACCGTTTTATTTAACATAAAAAATAAAACTCACCGCTTATATTACAAATAATTTTTTTGGAAAAAATAAAAATAGAAATGTAAATTTTGAAAAATTATGCTTGGTAAGTATTTTAGAATAAAAATTTATATTTTTTAAGAAATTAAGATTTTATTAAATAAGGTAATCTAAATTCTAATGTTAAAATGACTGAAATCTAGATCTATTCTATCACTTGATTGTATAATTAATATATTGTCTTATATTTTTTATTGAAGGAAAAAATCATCCAGTAAATATTAAAAATTATAAGTATTTATAATATTATAGATTTATATATTATATATATCAATATATATGTGCATATATAATATAATAAAATACAGTATATTATATTCTTTATATATGTGTGAAATTTAATATTTTATTGTTAGAATATAAATTTTTAAAATTTTAATATATTCATAATATATTAGAAATTAATTTTTAATTTTTAAATCTTTCTAATAAATAATATTTGTATCTTTGAATAATTTTTTTTTATTTTCTTTTTCACTTCTTTTCTAGCACACCAACCATAGTATAATAGAATAAAAATTTTCATTTTATCAGTGTATACTAAACATACTTAAAAATCTTTATTCCATTTTATTCTTATTCTTATTTTATTAAAAATCATTTTATGATACTAAACGCTATTTTAAAAAAATAAATCAAATAAATTATAAACTCTTTAAGAATTTAATTTTACTAGTTTGCATAATTTTTTTATTTTTTTATTTTTCATCCACCATTCATTTGAGGAACATGCAGTAAGAATACAGAAATTAATTATTAAAAATATTCTTGTTTATATGTATTTTCGTATAAAATAAATATATATATATATTTAAAATATCCTTTTATTATTCTTTTAAATAAAATTATTTTTCTACTATAAAAAAAGAGAAAGCAAACACCTTGTTATTATTTATATATTTATGGTAAACCAAGTAAGCAATGCTATTAAAGAAAAAAAAAACATATTCATATCTCAACCCCATTCCAAAATTATTTTAGGAAATTACTAAAATTAATTAATATATCCATTATGGTTTTAATTAAATCTATATGCTTATTGTGCGAATCTTCAGGCATGGCAGCTCTTCGTTACCTTCCACTCCTAAATAAATAAAATTTTTCTATATATACACATGTATAGTTAAGGAGTTTGTGAATCCTCGGAGGTGAAGTCGTAAGCAAGATGGATGAATCTGAAGCAATTTATACCGCTATTGGTGTCATGTGGGTGGTTGTGCTTTCGGTCAGCGCTTGCTTGGACGACCTGGAAGAGGAAGAAAAACCAGATGATCCCAGTCCCACTGAAAGCCAACCGGCCGCGCCCCTAGTGGAAGTGGAGGCCGCGCCCCCTAGTGGAAGTGGAGGCCAGGACGGCGGTTGTCTTGGTCTGGATTACATAGTGATTATTATTTATTAATATATATTTGTACTCAAGTAATTTGAGAGAAATAGAAAGAATAGTTATTTTGAGTTATTTTCTCGACTTTTTAATCTTGTTGAAGTTGAACTTCTTGCTAATTCTCAATTGCTCCCCAATCTTTTCTTTTATTTCAATTTTGTACTGATTGCATAGGGTTTTAAGGCTTGTATTTGTTGCTTATCGTTCTCTTTAAACCCTAATTATAAATACAAACATGACACACATTCCAGGCCATATTAATCTCCTCCATTGTAAGTTCCTTCACAATACAACAGGTGGAATTCGAAAAGGGTGCCTGGTAGGCAGTAATCTGTATATATTAAATGTTTAAATACATGAATTTACCCTGAAGTAAATGTTTATTTTGCTAGTTATGTAAAGGATTTACCGTTTAAATTTTTGAATTTTGAAAACGTTTTTTCTTTTCTTTTCTTTTTTTTTTTTTTCTATCAAACCCATCTGTCAGGTTATTTTGGAAATTGAAATTGTCATGGGGATGATTTTAGAAAGGTAAGCCCTTTTTAGAAAATAATAAATAGTTTTTTTGAAAATTTCATAAAAATTTCGTCAAATCTTCACTCACCAATGAGGTCAACCGTCCCTATCTAATACGATTTGTTTGGATTTGTTTTTGAAAATAGTTTTTTTTTTCTTAAAATATTTTTAGAATTGCTATAAGTTATTCACTGCCAAAAAAGAATATGCGAAGAAAACAATTGATTTTCAGTGTTTTTTGTTTTCAAATGTACAAATTATTAAAAATTTGAGAAACAAAAAAGGAGGCCATTTGTGAACAAGCTCTCTCGATAATGCTAGAAATCGCAAGATGGCTCTATTCTCGACTCATTTGCATTTTGCACCTCTAAAATAGGGGGTTTTGGCACTTTGCACCCCATAATTCTAAATTTGGCACTTTACATCTAAAAATAATGGTTTTTCACACTTTATATCCCAAAATTTTAAATTTGGCACTTTGCATCCCAAAATTTTTCAAAATTATAAAAAATGCACCTTATTTTTGATTGTTCATTAAAATTAAAGATAAATTTAGAATTTTCTGTAAATGAAGAGTAAAAAAATCATAAAAAACACAAACCTTTCATTTTTTTATTTTTACTCTATTTAATAAAATTTTACTCAATTTATACACATATTAATGGCATGTAAAAAATTAAAAAATTTGGTACTGTTCAAAATTTTAAAATTTTAAACTAAAAATAAAGTTTTGATAAAAAATATTTGAAGTGGTTACAAATTAATAACTAATAATTATTTATATATAAAATACTAGACAAATTAAAAATTACAATAACTACTTCAAATAATTATTTTTGTATAAAATATCTAAACAAATTCAGAAATAAAATAGCAATTTCAAATATTTTTTTATATATTTTTTATCAAAACTTTATTTTTAATTTTAAATAATTTTAAACAGTACTAAATTTTTTAATCTTTTACATGCTGTTGATACGTGTATAAATTGAGTGAAAGTTTATTAAATAGAGTAGAAATAACAAAAATAAATGAAATGTTTAAGTTCTTTATAATCTTTTTACTCTTTATTTATATGAAATTCTAAATTTATCATTAGTTTTAAAAGCAATCAAATATATGGTGTACTTTTTATAATTTTGGGAGATTTTGAGCTCAAATTTAAAATTTTAGGGTACAAAGTGTTAAAAATCAAAATTTTTGGAGTGCAAAGTGTTAAATTTAAAATTATGGGGTGTAAAATGTTAAAAATTACTATTTTTGAGGTACAAAATGCCAAATTTAAATTATAGGGTGCAAAATACAAAAAACCCTCTATTCTCGAAGTGTAAAGTGCAGATGATTCCTCTATTCTCGTTTTTTGAGCGGCCGTTATTAGGGAATTGTTACCCTCAAGAACAGGCCTTCTTGTGCCCACTAAAACGACGCTGTTTGCAATCTCATCCGCCGTTCCCGTGCCCGAAAGGAAGCAATCAATGGAAGAGAAGAAAAAAAAAATTCTAGAGGAGGAAGATGAAGAAGGCGGGGAGAAGAAGAAATAGATTTGAAATAAGAAATTACAGTCTTTTTGTTAAGTGTATAATTATTTATTTTGTTTATCAGATGAAAAAGGTGCATGCGACAGCTCCATATTCTATTATTACTTAATAACCTTTTGTAGAAAATAGTTATTTCAGGAAAATAATTAGTTCTATTTTATTACTCAATTAAACTAGTAAATTTAAAATAAACTAAACGAATGAAAATCAAAAGTAAGACTACGTTTACCCACAAAATGACACGAGTTTCATCACATTTACCCATATTTACGTTACCTTTTCCTTTGTCATGGGGAAAGGAACAACTTTGCCCTTTAATCAAACACTATGGAACTAAGAAATTTTGGTTGTGTCAAACGGTGTCAAGCATAAATGAATAAACAAGAACGAAAATGTTACGAATCACAGAATCTCAATTTTTACAGAAGTAAATAGCATGTTTCAACAGAAAGCCATGTAGTCTTTTAGCGTATCTCATGATGGTAAATAAACAAAAGCAAGATATATATAAATTCATAAAACCAATCCAGACTTACCCAGTTACATTGTTTCAACAGGTTGCTTCCGCTGAAACTTAATACGAAGACGCTGAATTACAAAAAATTTTATACATGGCTAGTTTATATAAACATGTGGGAATGATATTCTTATGGATTTTAAGTTTTAAATAAGAAAGAGCAAAATTCGAAACCGCCAAAGAATCCTTTGAAGACTTAACTTTCAATGAAATACTCTATCCAGCTACTGCCTCTTTGCAGACTTCAGTTAAAGAATGACTGGAAACAGAAACTTAAAAGCCGGTTTCATCTAAAACTACATCTAAGCATCCTTCCAGTAACGTTATCTGTCCTCAACCCCTTTCCCATTAATATCTTCTGCATACAGGTGACTTCCTCAAGGCCAAGTTCAAAAAAATACGACCGAGATCTTTAGCTTCCACCACTTCCCAGCAAAATGAGAAGAGTCTTTGATGCTGCCAATTAGCCAATCTGCTGAACATCATTTTCCATCAAAAGTTAGAAGCCTTTCATTTTATTTTTTCTTCCATCCCATGCTCCAGAACTCAAGTAAATGGAAGGTGAACCAATAGAACTCTGATTTAGACAAAATTTAATAACCTGCACAACAAATGGCTTCTATCGAGTCATTGACTGACATTCATGGCAAGCATTGAAAAACCAATGAACTGTTCTCTTTACATGTCTGGTTCTGTTAACCACGGAACCATGTCATTATCTTTTGGTTGTTTAATTTCATCCATAATTGTCCCTAATGTCCTACTAATCTCTTGAAAGCTTACATGGGATTGATCACCTGAAAGAAACAAGTTAATTTTGTCCTTCCCGATAATCCAACTACAACCTGGACTCTTTCTTATCCCTTTCAATTTCTTCATTACTCTCACTTGCTCCCCCGTCTTACCCTTTCCTGAAATAGAATATATGTCATGTAAGACCACATAAGGCGTCGCATTATCAGGCTGCAGATTGAAAAGATGCTGCGCCGCAAGCTTTGCAACATCAAGGCGTACATGCATCCTGCTTGCACCAAGAAGAGCACCCCAAACACCAGAATGCGACTTAAATGGCATCGAATTGATTAAATCCATTGCTTCATCAAGAAAACCATATCTTCCAAGAAGATCAACCATACAGGCATAGTGATCAGGCCCTGGCAGGATGTCATACAAAGATTTCATGGACCTAAAGATATTCCATCCTTCTTCTACTAGTCCCCCATGGGTACAAGCTGATAGGATCCCAAGAAATGTAACTTCATTAGGTTCCTGTCCTTCATCTGACATTCTCTTCAATAACTTAATTGCTTCTCTTGCAAGCCCATTTTGGGCAAATCCAGTTATCATAGAGTTAAAAGAGACAACATTGGGTGTCCTAATGGACTGGAAGATCTTGGAGGCGTCTTCTGTACTTCCACATTTTGAATACATTGAGACAAGTGAATTTTGGATGGACAAATCAAATTCCATGTCCCTTTTCAGAACATGAGTGTGGATTTGCAAACCTTGGTCTAATGTCGCCAAACCAGCTGCAGCACTAATTACGCTGCTTAATGTCAGAGGATTAGGTCTGACCTTATTCTGAAGCATTTTGATGAAACAGGATATAGCCTCCTCATATACTCCATTATTCACAAAGCCCGAGATAACAGCAGTCCAAGCAACATCATCTTTCTCAGGCATCAAATTGAACAACTCAATAGATTTTTCAGTCATTCCTCTGTTAAAGAATCCTGTAATCATGGTTGTCCAAGAAATCACGTCTTTCACTGGCACTTCCTCAAAAAGTCTGCAAGCTTTGTCAATCTCATTGGTTTGAACATAACCAGAAATTAAAGAATTCCAAGAGACTATATCTTTCTTGCTCATCATGTTGAATATGTTATTAGCCGCATCCACACAACCAAACCTACAATACATAGTAATAATAGAATTTCCCAAAAAGACGTCAAAGTCAAATCCCATGCACAATACCAAACCATGCATTTGATGCCCTTCCACATATCTACTGTCGTTTCCACAAGCTTCAAAAATCACTGTCAGTGTAGTAGAATTAACTTTTACGCTTTCCTCATGTCTCATTTCCAAGAAGAATCCGAACCCATCTTTGAAATTCCCCGTCTTCATATACCCATTAATCATTGCAGTCCAACTAACCACATTTCTCTCAGGCATCTTATCAAACAACTCTTTTGCCTCCCTAATTTTTCCACCTTTGCAGAAACCATCAATCATCGAGCTCCAAGAAACTACATCTTTCTCTACCATACTATCAAAGATCTGAATTGCTCCTTCTAACTCACCCATCTTCAAGTACCCAGATATCAAAGCATTCGAACAAACTGGATCCCTCCAAATCACAGGTGCCTCTGCATACAATTCCTGAGCTTTCTCAAGCTTACCTGCCTGAACAAAACCTGTGATCATTGCAGCATAAGAAACTGCGTTCCTCTCAGGCATTCGCCCAAATAACTCACTAGCTTCGTGAATACCACAACTGTTGCGGATGTAAGCTGTAATCATCGCATTCCAAGAGGCAACATTTCGTTCAGGCATTTCATCAAACACTTCACGGGCTTTCTTAATTTTCCCGTTATCCGCATACGCTGTAAGCATTGCTGTCCAAGAAACGACGTTTTTGTCGGCATACGGTTGAAAACAGATTCGGCCTCTCTGATTTTTCCGTTTCGACCATTTTTTGTTATCCGGGAGTTGCAGTAAGCCAGAAATTTGCCGGTGTTGGTGCTGGGTTTTAAGAGAATTCCATCAGTGGAAGTTGAGTACCTAAAAATGAAACATGAATGGTTCAATTTATACAGTTGCAGGTAGCCATTCGCATAAGCTTGTTTAGCTAGCATAATTGAGAGAAGCCAGACTAGCCCATGACAAAGGCCGTAATTATTTTGAACAGCCAGGAGCTCCACGAAGCCGAACAATCTGTTTTCACCGTCAAATAGTCCCGTTAATGCGTTCCTTTCTGCGAACGGATGATCGGAAAATGGAAAAGGTCCGATAGAGTACCCTGTGTTTCCTGTCACTTCCTTCCTCCCAATAAGTTGATCAGGTTAGTAGAAATTACGCACAGGAATCTCTGTCTGTTGAATCTTTCTTACAGAGATGAAGTGTAGACGGTAAAAGAAGGGACCCGAATGGCTGAGCCGCTATGATACTCTGTTTTCGCTGTTCTGTTCTTTTTCCATTTTGAGCGGGTGCGTGGTTGTTGCATTTGCGTCATGAATCGAAGAGAGAAATTAAAGAAATGATAATGAATTTTTCTGAAGATAAAAAAATTATAAAAATTTTATGATATTTATTTAGACAAGTCAAAAGAGAAAAAATATTAGATATAATAATATTTGATTTTCTTTGAGATGATTTAATATTATAAAATTCCCAATGAAAAATAAAAATTTGTTTCTTAATTTTCCAATTTTAAAGGAATTTAAAGTGGAGATTATAAAATGTTTAGAAGCCTCTCAATTTTTTCTAAAAAGATTTATTTTTCTTTCTGGCCTGTTTGGTTTCAGGGATTATTTCTACTTTGTAGAAATAATTTTCAGATTTTCAAATTTTAAGAAATATGTTTATTTTGGTTTTGGTGTTTTCTATTTTCAAAAAATGGTTCTAAATTGTCAACATGTATTTTCTATTTTCAAAATTTTTTTAAAAAGAAAACATAAACTCCTTGTTATAATTTTCATTTTTCAAGTCATTTTTCAGAAAATATTTTCAATAAAATCGAAAACATGCAAACTAAACATATTTTAACCTTATTTTTATTTTTATAAAAAAAAAAATAAAAAATAGACAAACCAAACAAGCCCACAAACCTGTCCCTTGTCAAATTGGATTGTCTAATCTTTGAAGGTAAATACTACACTTTGAAATAATAATATTATTTAAATAATATTTATAAATATATTTTATCTAATTTTCAAAAAACTCATTATTACAATAACATAATTAAATATAAAGTATCTTTGAACTTTTTAAAGTTAATTATTAAAAATAAAAAATTCCTATCTGCCAAAAATTCGTAAGCTCATTTGATTGACATTTCTCAAAAGCAACTTTTGGAAAACAAGCATCCATCGTGGAATCCGACCCCACAACTCAAAAGTCGGTTTTGCTGAGAACCGGCCATATTAAACTATTGAGAGTGAAATTTTAAGCTTGACTTTCATTATTTATCGTTTTTTTCCCAAAGTACCAATAATTGCCCAATTAGCAAGAATAACCAGGCGAAAGTTGTAATTTATATAAATTAATGCCTTAATCTATAATTCATATAAATTAAAGTATTCTTGTCTTTTCCAGGATTTAGTTAGTTTGGGAAGAGATGATCTTCTCATTTTTATTTTAACTAGATTGCTTTCCGTAATCTGCATGCAACAATTATTATTTATTATTTTTAATTTTTTTAAAAAATAAAATACTTTCATAATTCAAAAATTTTAAATAAAATGAGAAAAATATATTTGTACAAATAGTGACGAAAATAATCCGTATTCATATAAAAAGTATAAGCAATAATTATATATTGAAGTTGAAAAATGATATATATATATATTAAATATATTTTAGTATCATTAAATCTATAACACATAAAAAGCATAAAAAACAGGTGAATAATATAGAAATATTTGTGTATTCTTTTTAAAAAATAGTTGGAATGTTATACATATTTTAAATCTAATACTTTAAATTTTAAAATAAAGGTACGAGCAGGCAAAAGTAGAGGCATCATGCATAATATGTGAATAACACGCTTATTTAAAAATATGGATCTCAATTTCTAAAAAACAATGAGTTAGCCCTTCAAAGTTCTATAAATCATGAAATGGCCTCTTAAAATTTCTAAACATTCGCTAGTCCCCCAAAGAATTTCTGACTTGGGTATGAAGTTGAATGCTACAAAAAGTCCAAAATTTAGGACTGGTTAGGAGGTGAAAGGGGGTGAGATGATAATACCTACCATGTGACTCGAGGAGATAGAGTAATGAGTCACCAAATCACAGAAACAGCTAATTTTCTTTAATGAAGGAGTGGATGAGTGGAATTTGCTTAATAAATCAGCATCATGAGTGGCTAACTGTATAGCAAGATCATGTTCTGCTTTTTCTTTTTTGTTTTTGTTTTGATTTTTTTTGTTGTCTTGGTTGGATTCAAGTGGTGGAGTGAGATTGAGAGATTAGAGGTGGTGCTGCACTCAAAGGGAGCACCATCACATGGGTGTAGCTTCATTAGCCACTCAATCATAAAAGGAATACAAAAGGACTGATGAGATCTAAAACCCCACCCCCATCCCCCACACCCAACACATTTTGGTGCCACACCATGTGCACCAGTCGTTGGTTGGATGGTTAGAATCGTAAGAAACAATTTTTACTTGTATTTGATATCAAAAATTAATTCAATAGAAGAGTTACTGATTCAATTAGTCTAAACCCACCATCAAATAAAAATACAAATTTTCACCCCTCCTCTTTCTCCATATATATATATATATATATATAAAATGAATGTTAAAGTTACTCATTCGATTAGTCAAACTCAATATCAAATAAAAATATAAATTTCCACCCTTCTCTCTTTCTCTCTCAATCTCAATATATATATATATCTATATATACATATATCTATATATATATATATTTTTTTTTTTTAACTTTAAGGGTAAGAGAATAAGCCTTAAGCCTTGCAGCGTTTGTCATATATATTAGATATTTCTTAAAAATACAAATTATCTGTATTTTTATGACACTTCTTGCACTGATTTAGTTAGAAATTGAATTGATGAATTATCTCTTTGCTAATATAATATTTGGTTCAACTGTAACAGCTATGATTCAAAATTTAGTCAAACTAATTTATTGGCCTACCCACTTACTAAGCTTGTTGTAAATCTATATTTTTGTTAAAATTTTTTATGTTTCTATATTTTTAGTGAATTATTACAGTCTGTTATAGTGGCAAATTTACTCAATTCAACAAAATGTTCTGTCCAATCTCATGAAATTTACAGCATAAAACAACAATTTATTATAATTGGAGCATCATAAATTTAGTATCTTTTCTTATGTAAATGTAACATTAACTGTAGAGAGAAAGGATAGGATGGAGTTGTCAAATCTCTACGAATGGGAAAAGAACCTACAAAGAAATATGATGGTATAAAACATAAGAGTAAGTCATGTAACATATTATGTTGAGCTTTTGAGGCAGAGATGTGGGCATATATCTTCCTTGTCTGCAGAACTAGTGGCTGAAATTTCTTTTACTTTAGCAGAAAGTAGAGAGAGAGAGAGGAGAGAGAGAGAGAGAGAGAGAGAGAGAGAGAGAGATGCTTGGCAAGGTAAACCCACTTGACAGATAATCAATTTGAGTGGCAATTGAGAGCTGATGCTGTCTTATAATAATAGAACAACACAATAATACAAATATTCGACTAAGAGTTATCTATTAATTGGCATCTTGACCTCATGTCATCCAAAATCATTCAATTGACTCCAACTTTTCGTTCATAAGAAAGGAGAATCATGGATGGTGATATCTTGGTTAAATTTATTGGTTGTGACTTGTTTGATTTTATGCCAGCTGAAATTATTTTTAAAAGAATTATATTTTTGGTTTAGATTTTAATTCAATTCGTCGTTACAAAATATTTAAATTTTTTATAAAAGACGAACAGTTTACATTTATCAAAATAAACTCAAGTTGAACTTGATTTCATTTAGTTTAAACTTCTATCATAATCTTTTCATTTGGTTAAATGTAATTAACTTTTATATTTTAGTCTACCTTAAAATTTTTTCATGCGTAACATTCAACATAAAGATTTTATAAATTAATTTTTAATAATTTAGAATATATATAACTTTTAAATACACACACTTGTCTATATTCAACTATTCTATAAAACGAATATATATTGCTACAATTCTATTTCGCATTGAATAGTTATTTTAAATGATCTCATTTTACCCCTTCTAAATTACTTTTATTTAACTATTTTATAAAAAAGAATACACATAATTACTGTTTTAAAACACACATGACCTCATTGCTGTTAGATCTAACATGATTTTCAAGATATGTCTGTCTGCCTCTTCCCTTTTGTCCCACCCTCCACGGCTTCTGCTTATCTGGAAAAGCCACTTTCTCCCCACACCAAAGTGGACATTTATCAATACCTTCCAAACCTTTCTTTCTTTCCTGCCAAACAAACACATGTCATTTTTTTTTTTACAAAAATAGTCTTTATTGGTGTGATATGATCATTGGTGACAGCACCATCTCTCAATTGCCTATATAAAGTCCTCCTGCTGGGCTCCAGAGAGTCATTGCCTTCTCCTCCAGTTAAGTGCTTTTATTGACTTTCGACTTCTGGCTTCCATGGCTTCTTCGCTGCTGAGAACTGGGGTTTGATCAACGGGTGAGATCGGGTTTGATAAGCTTGAAGTCCAAGAGATTGACAGTGCCCTTCTCATGTCACTCCTCGAGGAATCCCATGCAGAGGAGTGTGATGATGAGAGACTATCGACCGTGATGAGGTCCCTAGAAGCGGAGATTTGACCCGAAGATGATTCACGGCCATGAGTTTGCAGGAGATCCCACGTCGGACGGTTGCCAACTATCTGATTTTAAACAGGTGGACGGCCAGGACTGGCCGGTCTCGCATGATCTTGAATTTAATTGGATGGAAATAGACATGGTCCCTTCGTCTCCCAGTGATGACGTGGCAAGGTGGTACATGGGTGCCTGTGGAGATGACATGCAAGGGTTCATCGAGTTTGATGCGGCCCTCACAAGTTGTACCACGGGCTCCACCGGAGGAGCATACCTACAGCTATGGTTCGCTGTGGCAAGAAACACACACTTAAACCGTGTACGGCTAAGATTCGCTGTTGGCAAGAAACACACACTTCAACCATGTGCGGCTATATTCTGCCATTTTTTTTTTTTTTGAGAAGATATATAAGTGTAAATCCTTGGAGTGACGATGTAATTAAATATCATTTTATTAATTATGGTTTGATAAAGTATGCTTCTTCCCCATTTATTAAACATAGATTTTTAATAAATCATAATATATTTATTATGTAAATGTCTAAAAAGAATTACAATTAATGCAAGAGGGAGTTGTGCTAAATGGTCTTTTTATTTTTTTAACAAACCTTTCGGATCATAGGATCTATGAGATGGTTACTTACCTCGTCCTTGTTTTAACCTAAAATTTTTTGTCTTAGGGTAATTAAAAAATTAATATAACATGAAAATGTCTTTAATTTTAAATTTTATTTAATTTTTTAGAAATAAATACGATGGAGCTAGTGGCCTGTCTTAATCCTTCGAAATTTAATTTTTAAACATATCATAATCATAAAATTAATAGTCATTTAGGCAAGAATTACACTGGTCTATTCTTCGCACAAAATACAAAATACACATATACAAATATAGACATAATACATATATATATAAATTTGATTAAATAATAAAAAAATTACATATCACATCAGTTGAAAATAATTATAACTAATAATGACAGTTTATAAGTTAATAAATGATAAAAAAAGTTATAAGGTAATATATTTATACGTGAAAGTTTACTTAAAATACGGGTAAAATAGTAAAAGAAACGTAGATGATGAAGGTTATAACTTATATCCAATTGCCACCTTGCAAAAATCCTCCAAACTGTTCCCTTGACCAAGAAATAACTTTATAAAGCATTCATTATTCTTCTTGACAATCATAGAGCTTGCTTAACGGGAACAAAGTTTGAACTTTTAGTAAAGTTGTATCTTAAGATAAGATTAAGATCTTAGGCATATCAAGTTGGACCAACTAGTTCTTAACATACCATCATATCCAATTATACATGATCCAAAAACCAACATGCCACCCAAGTTACCATTAACAAAAGGAAGGAAAAATCATCTCTCTTGTCTGTCTCATCACCACCCCCATGATGTTAATAAAGTGGCACAAACTCAATCTACTATTTATTGATAACACTTCATTAAGATCATAGGCAAAACCCCAGAGGTCCAGGTTCTTCCCCTTTATAAAATTCTTCAGGTGGAAAACTAAGCAATTCATTGGACTTGTCTTAGTGGCATACAGAATCATGGAGTCATACCCATGATACATATTCGTGTATATGTTTGTGCCTGCCCTGTGTGTGTACCGAGATAAATTACACTTTTGGTCCCAATAGTTTTAAGTTTATTATATCTAGTCCCAATATTTCAAAGTGTGATGAACTGGTCCCCAATTAGCTTTTTGGATGGAAAACTCTATTTTCTTTTTCTAAATGTTAGTGTCAATTTAATGTAGTATTGTAATGATATGAGAGCTATTGCCTCTCTCAACTAATTGATCCTAAACCACTGATTTAAAATGATTGAAAACTTATTTATTTAGTAATAATTTTTCAAAAGTTTTATGTACTAAATACTATCACATTTAGAAACTGATGTAAGATAAAATATCATTAAGGATTGTTTATATAACTTTATATCCCTTCCAAATTTATTTCACATGTGCAAAAATGGAAATTTTTTTATGAAAATCTAGGAGGACAAAAATGTGTTACATTTTTAAATATGAAATTTTAATGTATTAGAATTGAAATCATATAAAAGTTAGAATAAAACTAAGAAGACCAAACCTATAATTGTGGTTTGAAGAATCAAGATTGCATTAGTGGATTCATTCCCCACTCACTAAGATAATGCTATAATTTTAGATGATCAAAATCCCACCCAGCTGGTTTGTGGTGGCATCATGTGCACCATAGCTAGAGTTGGACGGTCAAGAACATATGGGCAACTAACAAACATTATTCAGTAGAGCCCATTTGGAATTAGGTCTCCCCATTTTTATTTTTTTTTAATTTTAGTTAATTTTAACTGCCTAAATTCTAATACACCATTCACATTTTTTTCAGCAAAAACAACACTTGATTCAAAGTTGTTCAAAAATATTCTTCCTTATTATATTTCACTGGAGACAAGAAAGAGATATAATTCAATATTAGACTTTGATTTTGATAAAATAAAATTCATCTGATGGAATCCCATTATCCCAAATACAATTGAAGCTTTTCAATCTTGCAACGAAAACTTCTAAGTTTAAATATTTTCAAAATAATATAAGATTTTGAATAAAATCACAAATGGTGTGTGTAGATATATATAATTTTTTTGTCAACTCATAAAACTCTCATTTGGGTATTGAATTCACAATTACTTAGTATTCTGTATGGAGTATGGACTCCACCCTACTCAATATCTTATGCAGGTTATACAATCTTCAATACTAATTATTCCAAATGTTCAAAGCCAACACTCGTCCGCTCTTCCACCCCCCCCCCCCCCTCCAAACTTTGGCTATAGCCTTCCTTTAGACTTTCGATTAGAAATAGCAATTTTACTTATATTAAGCGATATCTGTAAAATTTATCTAACAAGTTATGGGTATATGAATATTACAAACAGGTATAGGACAAGTTTGAAGATTTTGACGAAATACGAGCATATCTAATGGTCCCATATCTATATAATACATACATACAAACATACATACATATATATAATACACATACATTAAAAATTGTATTGAGATAATTTTATTTTTCTAATCTACCCCTCTATCACTTGCATATTTTTAGAACCTTCTTTTAGCCATTAGTGGTCTCAAATGTAATCCTGAGTTCTGTTACTTTCATAGTTTCTTAATTTATTGGCTTCAAAAATTGAAATGTCAGAGCACATCGGAAGATATGATTTGAGCAGGCTTTCTGAGATAGTGCGCTATGATAATTATTATTGATGGAGTAAGGTTAAGGATACCTTTGCCTTCTTCCACTGAATTTATTTATTTTCATTAATTGTTTGGAGAGAATTTTCTTAACTTTCTCTAAAAAGGGTGCAATTATCAATTGTATTCTATTCTTTTTTTTCTTTATAATCCATCTTAGAATAGTAATTTTAATTTCTTGCTTGTTATATGTGTTCTGGGGAAAAGGTTAATAGTAAATCAAGGCATACCTAGTGTCAGATTTACCATGTCCTCTCTTCTTATGTTTTTGTATGCTAATAACAGGCTAAAGAAATTTTATTTTTATTTCTAGTAAATTCTTAAATTTTTTGCTATTGTATGACTTAAAGACCCTTTTTATAATTAGATTATTAAAGTCTAAAAGAGAATAAACTATAAAATATTATAT
>CAJVSB020000584.1:0-38483 GCA_911865555.2 Thlaspi arvense | reverse complement strand
ATAATTTAAACTAATAAAAGTTACAATTACAATAAAATATTTTACTAAAATTATATTAAATTAATTCAAATCAATTTAAAAAATGTTTAAAGTTTTTGATTGATTTAGAGTAAAGAACACATTAACTAAGATAATAGAAATTTGCAATAACCATTTATTATTCTCTTAAGTGACAATAAAATGGAGGACTAAAACAGTTTTCTAAAAGATAATAATTGCAAATATGAATTATCTTGTTACACTATTCAATTGGAAAATCTTATATTTTTAATATTACCTACTTAATATATACAATTAAAATGTGCTATGCAAATTGAAACCCTTTATTTTAAAGATAATTGGGAATAGAAAAATATGCAAGCAATTTTCACCTATTATGCTTAGATAATCCTAATCTATTTTCAAGTCACTTTTTTTATTTTAGTTGATTCCAAAACAAGAAAATTCAATTATTAAAAATAATTAGTTTAACACATGTTTGAGAAACTAGAGAGATAAGAAAGAAAACAAATCATAAATCCTTACTTTTTTTTTGTCTACTTTGGGACAATTTTAGAATACATCATGAACTGAAATTGTATATTCTTTTTATTAAAAAAGAAATAATTTTAGAATAAATTATGAATTGTAATTGTCCATTTTTTGTTAAAAATAAATTATCTTTTCTCAATCTTTATAATATTGAAAAAAAAAGAAACTATAATTTTGAGTCTCTCAATTCAATCTCTCATATTTATGGTCATTAGTGTAGAATAGCAACTACAAATTAAAGAAAATAGATTAAATAAAAAATATTTAATTTAAGAGCAAACTGGTGGGTGACAAATGTAAATGAAAAGAAAATCCAAATAAAGCAAAAAAATATAAATTCAAATCAATTAAAGAAAGTTGATTACACACACACACACACACACACGTAAATGTATATACGTTGAGAAATCCTTAAAGTAGGAAATAGAGTTCTCCATAGTGATGTTATTTGTTTTGTTTTCTTTTTTACATTTTAATAAAAAAATGCTAATAATTTAAATTTTTTAAAATAAAAATTTTTAAAAACCAATTCCTGTTAAATCCCATCAAATCTCATGAAATCCAAATTCTTTTCTTAATTATTTTTATCTAAACATTAAAAATGGAATTTTGAAATCCAAATCCCACCAAATTTCATCAAATGCTGAGTTACCAAAAAATAGGGATTATAATTTTATATCTAATAAAATAGATAATATTTTTTAATAGTACGTCTTAACACTTTAAAAGCAAAATTTGATAATTTTTAAATTTTTAAATATACTTTTAAAAGTTTTTTTTCTCCTAAATAACATAAACTTTTATCTAAGTAAGTTGCACAATAAAACAATTCTCCAAATACTATTTCATTTTTTTTCCTAAAATTCCTTTCATTTCAATTTTAATAGAATAATTGGTAATATAAAGGTTAGTGGTGTCTTTCTTAGCTTAATAATTAACATGTATACATGTATGCAATAGAAGTATACTTTCTTTTTTTTTTAAGAAAAATGAACTATATTAATAGCTCTCATGCTATATGGGATGTAATTGAATAGTTTAAAAAGTTGTTGGACCCAAACAAAAATAATAGGAACAAACAAGGATTGAATTAAACAGAATCAAGAAATCATGGCCAAATTGAAAAACCCTTAATTGCAATCATATCAAATCCTCCTCTCAAACTGAGTACACAATAATTTGGATTTGATCATCATCCCTATTTTCTTATCTAAAATCCTAATTGCAATCTTATCAAATCCTCCAGATTTATGTGATTTGATGTCAAATTAAGCACAGAATCATGTCAATATAAATCATTGGAAAGAGATTTCTCGTTTAATTTCACCTAATCACCTCTAGTTTTGGAGAAATTGTCAAGACATAATCATCGATTTTCATTGCCTTCTCTGTCATTGTTGTAATCATCACCATCATTTTTGGTTTTGTTTTTGTTCAAGCAACGAAGATGAAATAGTCATCTTATATCTCTTCAGCATTAGAAGCAATCATTGCAATTGGAAGCTTGCCTTGCAACAGGATTCTCTCACAAAGGAAGCAGGAGAGATAAACTAGCTAATCAGGTATGAATTGGGTTTGGGTTTAGACTTTAGATTCAATCATTGTTATGTGAAAATGGGTTAGGGGTTGGATTGTGAGATAGACCCCAAATTGGATATGGATCTAAATCTGGATGACGGTTCCAGGTTTTGATTTAAGGGTTTTGAGATGATTTTGGGATTATAGGTTCAAATCTAATGGAACTAGAGTTGTACTTGAGAATATGGGTTTTGGATTTATTTTGGAGTTGTGATATTTGACCTAAGGAATTGGGTAATGTAGATGGATCTAGCTTTAGATTTTAGTTTTGAATCCGGTTTTTATATAAAGACTTGTATTTTAAATCTGGATAGTGAATTGGGTTTCGGATCTAAATCTCGAGATTTGAAATGGTTTTAAATTTGGATTCTATATATGGATTATATAGTGAATCTGAATTAGTAGATTAGGATTAAATTTCAAATAGAGACTTGAACCTTTAAAAATAATAATAACAATAATAACGACAACAATATAATATATTAAAATTGGGCTTATATTAGCATTCTAAATTTGAATCTTATGCGTTGGATTTGGATTTTTGGATTTAGATTGAGTCCTTGAATTTGGACTCTAGATATCAAGATCCAGATATGAAACGGATTTCTTTTAAGAAAAGTAAGTAAATAAATATGGAATTATTAAATTCGTATTTGAGTTTTGGACCTTGAGATCTAAACTTGGTTTTGGATTTGGATTATCTTAACCAAACAGGTTTGACTAAAAGTTTTTAGAATAAATCAAACTCTTATATATTTCAAGATTCTAATTTGGAAATGTTATCATTTTGTAGTTTTAGATTTCTTAGAAGTTCCTCGTTAAGCTCGTAATAACAAAGATTGAATCGTTTGATTCCAAATTATTTATGAGTAATAATGTGCATTTATAAATATTTATTGTTTTCTATATCTGCTATAAATCTTGATTTTGCATAATACAATTGATTTCTGAAAATTAAATTAAATCTTGTTATAAAAGCATGACAAGGGATATGTATGTAAATCATTAATTTTATTTTGAAAAACTATCAAATTCTGTTTTCTGACATTGTTTATATCTGTAATTGAGAACTTCTATTTTCTATTGAAATTATTTCTATTTATTACTAAAAACTATTTTAAAGAAGATTTGGATCATCAGAATACTATTGTTAACGGTATTAGGTATGAGACTAGGTGCACCTTGAACCATATTTCCAACTAACAAGAGTGGTGCTAGACCAGCATGCTAGGCCGACATGCAAGACTTTTATATCTATATATCAGCAAACTAAGATGTCAGTACCTAATTTCTGTTATCGGCAGATTATGAGGTTGTCACCTGATTTCTATTTCTTTTGGATTATGAATTCCCTAAAATCTCTAATAACTGTAAAAATTTTGTTTCACTGCAAAATTTTCTGTTATATCTATTATACATATCCTCTATTTTCATAAATGCATGTTGTTATTCATTGAGTATGTCAACTCACCCCTTATTATTTTTCAAATTTAGAGTTCGATATTCTTTTAGATCTTGCAACTTATGGAGTATTCGCTGTTTCAGTTTTCGATTGGTCACTCATAGATGTTACTATTATTTCTATTCTTGATTTCTGTTAGTATTTGAGATTTCAGTAGACAAGTTCCATTGACTATAGACAGGTTTCTTGTTATGTATTCACGAATATTGTGATTTAGATTATATTTCTATTTTAGACTTTATTATTATAACATTCAATTTAGTTATTCTGATCATATGATAGATTTAATATTTATATTAAACTTGCTTGGTTGGATCCTATTCTAACCTTAGCGCAGATTACAGATTTAGCACCTAGGTCATGACAATTAATTAGCGTCTAAGATAAAATATGTCATATATTATTTGGAACTATGTACTAGACATTTCTATTGACTATAACAGCTGTATTTTAAACCATGATGAGTTATTGCAATTATTCTCTTATTTATGAATGACAAACTTGATAATTCCTCATTGCAATTAATGAATTAAAATTATCCATTTTTGTTAACAATAAATTATATTTTTCTTAACTTTCAGAATTCAAAAAAAAAAAAAAAACTGTAATTCTTTTTAAAATCTCTTTAACTTCTATGATTATGTTATATACCAAATTATTTACTAAAAGTTAAATGGATATGGATATAGGTAATTGGCACTAAAATGGATATGGATTTAAGTATGTGTAAATGATATTTAAATGGATATAAATATGGATATGGACAAATAATATTTAAATTGTAGATATAAATAAATAACTCTTTACCCATTTGGATACTAGTATGGATATAAGTATTAAATGTTTTATTAAGATAGAGATATAAATATTTCAGTATCTTACCTGAACCAACCTAGACCCATTTACACCCGTAGCCGTGACCAGTCCCCCTCCTCATCCTCCATTAATCCTCCTCAGTGGGTACAAAAATCATAGCTAAAACCTGTGTCCTAATTGGCACCTATGTCATTGGCTAGGAGTATTCAACAAA
Organism: Thlaspi arvense; assembly: GCA_911865555.2. NCBI lineage: Eukaryota > Viridiplantae > Streptophyta > Magnoliopsida > Brassicales > Brassicaceae > Thlaspi > Thlaspi arvense. The sequence continues at coordinate 33,882 of CAJVSB020000584.1, read as the reverse complement.
CCGAACCAAACTATTTGGACCATATAAACTGAACCAAACAGTATTAAACCGAACCAAACCATATAGGTTGGTTTGGTTTAATATTTAAAATCTAGATAAACCGTATAGTTTATATATATATACAAAATTAAGAATCCTATCTTTATATATATAGTATATTTTTATTATTTGACTGTATATTTCTTTTTTTATTATCTTTTATATTATATTTATTCTAATAATTGATTATTTTTCTTTTTTAGAGTGTGATTTCTAGTAGTAATAGTAAAATTCTGAAATGGAAAAAGTATAAATATATTTATTATATAGTTTATAACTACCATAGTTAACTAATAAATAATGAATTTATTAAGTTAAACATGTTGAGAAAAAAATAGATGACCAATTTTTAGGAAAACTCTGTAAAATTTTTTATAAAAGTGGTGAATTTAATTCATTTCATTTTATAAATTACAAACCGTGGTTTAAAACTAAATTAAACTGTAAATCGTGATTCAGTTTAGTTTATAAAAATTACAAATCATAAAATATGGTTTGGTCTGAATTTGAATCTCAAACCAAACCAAACCAAATCATGAACACCCTTACCATTGGCCATGACCAAGGATTTAGGGATCCCCTAGACTACTAAGATCTTTCTTTGTTGGTGAAAATTTTCTTTTTTTTATTTATTATTTTTGAGCCATATGAGAGGCAACAAAGATAGTTTGTCTTTTCTCTTTTTGCGTCTATTTTGCCCGGTTTTCCTTTATCACATAAGAAGTTGCTAGTAGAAGTTGCTCCTTGGGTTAGTAGCACTCAGGTGACTGTCTAGTAGTGGTACTTCTTACAAAGTGACTCCGTGGATTTTAAACTATCAAGCTCCTAAGATAGTGTCCGTATGGACTTGCCATGTCTTCAGAGCAAAAATGCGTCAAGCTGTTTGTAGTGCTTCATGCACATAAAATGCAGCCAACTTACTTGATTTGCTAGCAAGAGACTAGAAGTAACCAGCTAGTTTTTTACATAGTGCTTTTCTGCTTTATTTATTTATTTATTTATTTATTGGAATACTGTCTATTTGGCATTATTAGCATTAAAATGCTTGCCTATGCTTTTTCCCTTATTCTCACCCTTGTCCTCCACTTTTTTAGAACCGTTATTTTCTTTGTATCATTTGCTGTTCATTATGGTAAGCAGGTAGGCAGGGATGATTTCATTCTACAAGCTAAAACTAGTAATTAGTTAAAAAGGACTTAGAACCTTAATCATTAGCCAACAAGTTCTCTAATAGCTGGAACCACAAAATAATGCTGTTCAGTTGATGATTTTGAAGGAAGTTTTCTGTGCACATAATGAAGTAGTTTTTTACTCCCCAGTGAAGGAAGTAAAATAACTCAAACAATTACATAGAGGGCTGAAGGGTATTCAATTGAAAAACCTAAGGATTCTCAACTCTGTAAGCAAGATTAGTTCCAAAAAAGTTGAGAAGATGATTAGTATACAAATTAAATAAACAATTTTAGAGGAATGAGCATTCAGGCTGTCTAATTTAAATATTTGAATTATTTTGTCTAGAATTATAGGAAAATAATATTGGTTTTCTGTTACTGTTCTCCAGCTTATTTGTGTCAGAGCATACTCAGTTACAACAATGAAATCATGCACATCTACTTATCTGTTAACAAAATACTTTATTATTTTCATATAGATTACTTGCAACTATTGAATTGCTGTAGGTGCCCAATGTTTTCATCAGAGAAAAGCTTCTTCTTCTTCTTCTTCTTTTTTTTTTTTTTTTGGTCATTTGCAAAATTTGGATTTAAGAATTGACCACAACAACATACTTGGGAAGGTATGGCTCTTCCATGGTCTGGAAATTCAGTATGATATTTTTTCTCCATACTAAACTTTACTCCTGACAAACTGAACCCTTTGAGTTGCTGCAGATAGAATTGCAAATGCTGATGATGCCATAATGCTTGACAAGGATGGTTATGCGTCTGATACAAATGCTACAAACATTATGAGTGATGCTTATGCAAATTTTCAATTCCATATTTATCAATAAGATAGTTTTACAATTAGGCAATCCAATTGGCAGACCTTTAAGAGCTATTAGGTAGTTGTGAAAGCACCAAAGTTTGGGCCTCTGTAGAGGACTTCCACCAGAAATGTTGTATGGACATCTCGGAAGTGAAATAGGCTATCTTTCAATTGCAATTTTCGGTGAAGAAAGGCCGTGTTGTGACACCTCACGCTAATTACTACCTTCCTGTTTTAATGGAGAGTTTAAGTTTTAATGTAATGACATTGTAGTTAAAGAGTTTAGTCCTGGTTAGAATAAATATAGAAGCTACAGCTCAGCATCAGCCCACCAAAGGCCTCTAGAATGTCTCACAGCATAACAAACCCTTGGTGTGTGTCCTATATTTTACAGCTTGCATATAATGTATATGCTCCACCTCTCTCTGCTCCTGTTCTCTCTCTCCCTTGCTCCACTATTTGTTGTCCTTAGTCTGTACTAGGTGTTATCCTATTGTTTTGTATATAAATACTGGGTATCTCTAAGCTATGTGTAATGCAAGATTAATATACAGAATTTCGTTGCTTGACTATCTTGGCTCTACTCTCCTTCATGGTATTAGAGCCATAGCTCTTACCTTCATCTTCTTCTTACCTTCATCCACTATTACCTTCATCTTTTTCTCTTCCTAACAAACTGCTGGTTTCCCCTTTCCCAATTTCATGGCCTCAAATGACTCTAGTGTTCCTCAAGAAACCAGAGAAAACATCTTTACCTCAACTACTCTTGTAAATACCTTGTTTAAGCAACCAGAAAAACATAGCCCTAACCTTCCTACAACAACTCTTACTTTGAACATCAAATTAAAGGATGGCAACTTTATGTCCTAGAAAAACCAAATACTCAATGTAGTGTATGCCATTGGTTTAGATGAATACTTGACTGGAAAAGATGTTAAACCACTGAAGTTTCTAGATGAAGAATGCAGAGTAAAGAACAATAAGTTTTAGTCATGGAATAGGGTAAATAGGCTCATAATGAGCTAGATATACACCACCCTCTCGCTGAAGCCTCTTAGCCAAATTGTGGGTTTATCAATCGCATATGACATCTAGGAGTCATTACAAAGAAGATATGAGTCATCGGCAACAACAAGAATGATGGCTCTTAAATCACAACTTACAACAACTAAAAAAGGGGGCAGTACAATAATCCAATATCTAGGACAACTAAAATCTCTAAACCAACCGTTGGCCGCGTTGATGAACTAGTACCCTACAAAGATCACCTAGCTTACCTCTTGGAGGGTCTTCCGACTAAATATGACCCGTTTGTTATCTCCATCTACAATTGTCCTGACCAACCCAACCTTGAAGAAGTTTAGACCCTTCTCATTCTCTTACAAACATCAAATGGAAAAGAGACTCGCAGATGAATCAATCTCCCTTCCTAATGCACATTTCGGTGCACTAACTCTCGCTCAAAGGAATTTTCAACCCAAACCTTCAGAAATTTGATAGCCAGTTTGATGGTCATAAGGAGGACGACCATGGATGCAAAACCCTTTCCCAAGTAGGTCCAGGCCGAACCGGTCATACTTGGTGCTGTAATCTAGCTTGCTAGGTCGTGGTCCGAACACTGGTTCATAGATGGGCCTTGGCCTAAGAGGCCCACGAACAAATAGGTCTAAACCAAGAACAAATGCCAACTCTATTTTAACTGGGCCACACAGTGACCCAGTACTATTATTTGTTGGAAGTAGCAAACCAAGCCAAGCCCATCTCTCTCGTATCTTGGGCAGACTCTTAGATACGGGTCAGACCTATGGCCTAAACTCTACTAAAATCCCTAGCACCCCACATTACAGCATCTAGATTTCCTTCAACCCTAAGTACCAACGAGAATGCATCAGATTGGCTCATAGACTCTGGCACTACACGTCACATGACTTCGATGATCTCCAATCTCAGTGCTCCCATTCCTTACTAAGGTGAATCGAAGGTAATAATAGGAAATGGCTATTCAATTCCTATAGAACATGTAAGCTCAAAATCTTTCTTTCTGCATCCTAAACCATTGATTTTGAAGCATCTTCTTCATACTCCTCGCATTTCTAGAAATTTATTAAGTGTTTTGAAGCTCTGTCTGGATAATAATACACTAATCGAATTTGATTGCTCATGTGTGGTTGTCAAGGATCAGAGAACTCTTTAGCCTTTTCTGCAATGAATGTTTAAAAACAACCTCTACACGCTACCTTGTTTGTTGCCCTTTCCATGGGTGTCTTCCAATTCTCAATACCCTATAGTTTCCCTTTCACCCTCTTATTTTAACTCTATTTCTTGCTTTTCGGCAAAAACATTTAATCAAGCCATTCTATGGCATGCTCGGTTGGGGCATCCTAGTCATGAAGTTTTAGGGAAAGTGTCTAAGTTGTGTAAGTGTCACCTTTCTAAGAACAATAGTTTTGATTTTTGTGTTGCTTATGTTCAATCTAAACATCATAGACTTATTTTTTAGGTGTCTGCAAAACGAGCTTCTCATATGTTTAATTTAGTTCATATGGATCTTTAGGGCCCTGCCCTTGTTAATTCTATCAATGGTATGAGATATTTCTTGTTATTGGTTGATGACTATTCCCGATATACTTGGATTTATTTTAAAAAAACTACAGACAAAGCTATTCTCACCTTTCAAATGTTCTATAACATGGTTAAAACTCAAGTTTCACTCTCCATTAAGACTGTTAGATTTGACTAGGGGCAGAATTTTTCCCTTTACATCAAGTGTCCTTTCCTTATACTCTCCAACAGAATGGGTGAATTGAACGCAAAAATAGACACGCTGTCAAAGTCGATCTACCTCTCTTAAACCATAGTGGAGTGCCCCGGCCTTTTGGGCCTATGCTTTTCATGAAGCTGTCTACATTATTAATCATCTCCCTACAAAGCCCTTAAACTTTTAGATTCCAGTTGAATTTCTTTTTGGCCAAAAAACTAGTTTCCAATCCTTCAAAATATTCGAGTGTACTTGCTTCCCTCTCCTTAGACCATTTTTTATTCACAAATTACAACCACGGTCCACAAAATGCATCTATTTGGGCCATAACTCACACTACAAGGGTTATATTTGCTTAGATAAGGCTTCTAATAAAATTTATATCTCCCAAGAAGTTATTTTTAATGAATAGGTCTTTCCTTTTCACTCCAAACATGGTCAACAACTTTCTCCTCCAGTATGTCCCTCCAATCTGTGGACTATTCCTTCTCCCTTCATCACCCCTCTTTGCCCACAAATTTCAAGTCCCTTCTCTTCTTCTCTCTCTAAACAAACAACTTCTTCTCATCCCTTAGATTCCTCATCATCATCATCATCCTTTTCAGCTCCTTCCTCTCTATCCTCCTCCTCCCCAATTCCCCTCCTCCTATGGCCCAAATTTGAATCCTCTCACCCCATCAAAGCTAAACCTATCTATTTCTTCTAACTCTCTTGATACAGGTGACCTCACTAGACAAGTGGTGCACAACATAAATCCTATGGTTATCCAAGCTAAAGTAGGTATATTCAAACCTAAAACTTTTATGGCTGAATAGAAATCTGCCACCTCCATTCTTGTTAAACCACATTCTGTCCTAGAAGCCAAGAAAAACCCGCTCTGGTTAGATGCTATGCTCCAAGAACTACATGCCTTAAAAATAATAAAACATGGATCCTAGTACCCCTAGATCCATCTCAAATGGTTATAGGTTGTAAATGGGTTTTTAAGGTTAAGCTCAAATTTGATGGGTCACTTGTGCACTACAAGGCCAAATTAGTGGCTAAGGGCTTCAATCAAACCCCTGGCTTTCACTACTATGAAACCTTCAGCCCTATTGTTAAAGCTAGCACAATCCAGACTATTTTGTCATTAGTAGTCTCCTTTAAATGGCCAGTTAGACAATTGAATGTTCATAAAGCATTTATGAACAGTGATCTTACTGAAACAATGTTCATGTAATAGCCCTCGTGTGTTTGCAGATGTTAATACCCTAACCATGTATGTCAACTTAAAAAGGCTCGCTATACTCTAAAATAGAGTCCACAAGCATGGTACACTAAACTTAGCTCCTATTTACTGAACTGGGGCTTCTTTAATTCCAAATCAGACCCCTCAATGTTCTACTAATGCACTTCTGGGCAATTGGTTATTGTCCTTGTGTATGTTGATGATATTTCTATCATTGGTTCTCATCCCTTTAGCATTACAACTCTCTTACATAACCTTCATTCCACTTTTTCTCTCAAGGATCTCAGGAATATCTCCTATTTTTTAGGTCGTTAAGTTACCTTTTCCAAGGACACTATTCACTTGTCTCAAGAAAAATACATCTGGGATCTTTTGGACAAAGTTGACATGTCCAATTGTAAACCCATTTCCACCCCTATGGCTGCCAACCCTCCCTTGTCTTTGTATGATGGTGAACCCTTATGTGATCCCACCATTTTCAGGAGCCTTGAAAGGGCTTTGCAATATTGCATGGTTACTGGACTTGATATTAGTTTTGCTATGAACAAGTTGTGTCAATACCTTCATTCACCCACTACTATTCACATGCAAGCTGTCAAAAGACTCCTTTAATGTCTCAAAGGCTCCCTCACTCATGGTCTCACCCTTCTAGTAAGAACTTGACTTTAACTAGTTACATGGACTTTGATTGTAACATCCCGAATCTATAACTAGTTCCTAACTAAAATACATATATATATATATATATATATAAATTAATTAAAGAAATAAACAAAATTCTGGATTTGGGTCATTAGCACGAAGTATGAGAATTTAATGCAGCATCAGGAGAGTAACTAAAAGGATTGGTAAGGAAATAAGAATTCGGAGAAATACTTGAGGCAGTTTTGTCATTTTTCAATTTGTTAGGTCACGAACACTGCCGAATCGAAGAACACTCGATAAGTAGCAAGTGAGCCTAGGAGGAGAAAGGATAAATTAAGGAAAGAAAATCTAAAACTTGGCCAGTAAAATACTAGTGGAGGATAAGGAGGGACTAAATTGAATGGAATCAGGAATGAAGGTAAATTAGAAAATAGTAGGGGGATGAATGAAGAAATTGAAATAATTAGTACATAAATTGAGGAGATTGAGGGTGTTGATCAAAAGAATTGAATTAAGCGGGGCTCGATCGAATAAAATAGACAAATTGGGATTTTAATTTGGGTATTTTAGGAGGGCAATTGAAGATCTTAAGAAGAAATGGGGCTCGAATGGAGGAATTAAATTCTGGTGCACAAAATCAGAATTTAGAAAGGGACTAATTTGAAAGAAATGAAAAATCAAGAGCTAAAGTGGAAATCTGGAAAAAAAAAAATTCTTCAACTGAACTTGCTAGGATAGTGACAATGGTGGATGAATTTGCTCGAATGTTCCAGATATCAAATGGAGGTTATAAATTGATCCCAAGGCTGTCGAGTAAGGGAGAAGAGAGAGAAACCACTGGAAGAATTCAAGTTTTGCCATTCAAACGGACTAGACCCCATTCTATGAACTGAAGCTTGCTGCCAGAAAATCCAGTAAAGATTTCAAGAAATCGAAAATCAATTAGGCATGGGGGCCTCGCCTAAACCTGTACACTTAAACCATTATGGCATACAAGCCCACCTGAGCCTTACTAAACCGAATCTCTCAGAGAAAATTTTCCAGCATTTCATCGGCAGTAGTAGCGGAATAGAGCCCATAAACCAGTCCAAATTCAGGTCCTTCTAGGCATTATTAACATCAAATGGAAGCTTACCCAACTTCATTGAAGGATTTAGTATTACAATCAGTCATTAATTGCATCAATAGACAAGGTAAGGACTCAAAATCTTTAGCTTCAAGTGTATCTGGGTCCTCTGCTCTGCAATTCGCCAGAACAGGGCAAAGAAAGGGGAGAAGTTCCATGTCACTCCAGCTGCAAGCTCTGCCAGAAAATGAGTTAATCAAGCTTGCCAAGTGCTCAAGCATTTGGGTCAACCATAGGACTGCATAGAATAACTAGGTAAGGCCAAAACCTTGACTCAAAACCATTCGAGTTGACAACAGGGGATACGGGTGAAGCAGAAGAGGCCCAACTAAATTTGGGTCTAGGCCGATTCATCCAAACCGGGTTCAACGTGGTTAAGCTAAAAATGGCCTGTTCAGGCCAATATGAAGGGTTTGTGAGCCAGTTTATCCCAATTTTGAGAGGATTAAATTAAAACATACTTGGGTTAATCAAGTCCTCAAACCAATTCAAGCAAAATGGGGTGCTTTGGGCCAGTTCACTATATGATTTAAGTGAACCGGACCGGTTTATTGATCCTTAGGGCAGTTTAACAATAAACCAAACCAGTTCATTAACCCTTGGAGATGGATGGACCAGACTAAATGGGTTTTAAGGTTAGATCAACCTAGTTCATTAATATTGAGAAGATTAAAGGCTCAGTTCGGGTCGGTTCACTAGTAGTTGACCGGTTCAAGTCGGTTTGACAATAATCAAAACTGATTCAAGATACTTGAAGCCAGTTTAAATGGCCTTGGGCCTGGTTCAAGCTAGTTAAAAACAATTAAAGTCGGTTCAAGCCATTTGAAGTCGGGTTATAGAACTTATTCTCAGGTCAATACCATTTTAAGCCAATTGTGCTAGTTCAATGGGGACCATGTCTGATTCAAAGATAAACAAGTAAAATTTAGATTTACTTAAGGATTTTAAAGTCGATTTAGAGACAAATTAGTTCGTTTAAAGGATGTATATGCCAATAATTTATCAATCCTTTTAGAATAAATAAATTTTAGATTTTTCACATTTACCAAGTACTGCTTAAGCTTAGACATAAATATTTTACGAACTTTTAGGTAGGAAGAATGCAAGTATTTGGAGAATCATTGAGGCCGAAACCAAAGAATTTCGATGGACAACAGGTGAGTGATGTCTCTCTAATCTTAGCTATTTTCCAAACTGTGTTTCTAATAAATGAAAGTCTATTTTTCTAAACTAAATAGTATGTTGATAACCAAAAACGAGAAACAGTCAAGTATGTTCTGATTTCAATTCTATTACCGTTTTGATGTTTATGATGCTTTTACGATTATTTCATAGTATTTTGTACTTTGGCACTAGAGTTAAATGTTGGATAGCCATCCGAGGTAGGTAGTAGTCCTACACACATAGTAGTATATGATATGACATGTGACTTGGACCCAATAGGGGTCTCAGACGCCGTAGATTGTGTTGGTTTGGCTGGGGGATGACAGCGGCCCATGGTATAGCTTACACAGTACATTAGCGCCCCACATGTTTTTCTCAGTTTTATGATTTTTTGTGACTTTACTGCCCTCAGAGCACATGATGTTGTCGGTTGTGCGCACATCGATCAGAGACACCCACATGATATGTATAGTGATTTTATGTTTTTTTCAATTCCTATGACTTTCTAATAATTCCATTGATTTTGACTTATATCGTGATTGATATACAGCATACAATACTGACTCAACCATGGTGCTTTCTTACGATTTTCCTATCATTGATTGTGCTTTATTCCCACTACTTTTCATGTTGTATGATTTGAGTAGCCAGGTAAGAATAAAAGCTTCTTTAGTATTGTTGATCTTCTTATTTATGGTTAGATAATAGAAAATCTTGACTGTTTCTACTAAGATTAGGTAACATATCACTCACTGGGACAAAAGTCTCATTCCCCCTTTCCCCTTTTGTAGGATAGTAGACTGGATAGTAGCTTTACACTGACATTACAATGCATATAGCGGAGGTTGGGCCAGCATAGCCAGAATAATCGGAGGTGAGTAACTGTACTGACTCAAACGATTTTAGGTGTTTGCTAGAAAGATGGATAGTACAACCGATTCTAGATGTTTGTTAGAAAGATGGATAGTACGGCTAATAAGGTAAAGTATAGTAGGATGACAGTGGCCAACATACTGCTAGGCCTTAGGCACAGTGAGATGTCGGCTGCTGTCCGGCTGTTAAGCCTCACTAGTTAGACGAGGGAAGGGTGTGTCACTGATTGTGCTGAATGCCCTAATGACCGAAAAAGCACTACTAGTTATTGTATTTTCCTTGGCTTTAATCTCATCTCCTGGACCTCCAATAAGCAAAAAGTGGTCTCCTGGCCCAGTACCGAGACAGGGTACAGGGCCATTGCTAACCTTACTACTAAAATCATGTGGATTGAATCGATTCTCAAAGAACTTCAAATCCTTTATCAAACTCTGTCATTGGTTCTTTGTTACAATTTAAGTGCTGTTTATCTCTTTGCTAATCCCGCATTATATGCATGCCAGAGTAAAACATGATGAAATTGATCATCATTTTGTCTATGACAAAGTTCTCAATGGTTCTCTTCAAGTCTAGCACCTTTCTGCTACTAATCAACTGACTGACTCTCTCACAAATAGCTTTCAACCTAGAATTTTTTGCAAAACTAGAGCAAGCTCACAGTCCTCCATGGGCCCGTCAACTTGAGGGGAGATGTTGGAATAGACACAAAAGCGACAGCTCAGCATTAGCTGACTAAAGGCCTCTAGGATGTCTCACAGCATATCAACCCTTGGTGTGTGTCTAGTATTTTACAGCTTGTATATAATGTATATGCTCCATCTCTCTCTACTCCTGTCCTCTCTCTCCCTTGCTCCACTACCTACTATTCTTAATCTATACAAGTATTGTCCTATTATTTTGTAAATAAATACTGGGTATCTCACAACTGTGTGTAAGGGAAGATTAATATAAAAAATTTTATTCCTTAACTATCTTAGCTCTACTCTCCTTCAGTCTTGACTTGAACTTAAAAAATATAGTATTTGTCACATCTTTGGATGAAATACATCTCAATCAGTCTTTTCACTTTTTTTTCCTATGAAGTCATTATCTTGGAGAAGATTTCAATATCAAGTTAAATATTTGTGCTCCTTATCTAAGAGGAATGGATGATCTTGAGGGGCAACAACACTAAATGATGTAGAAAATAAGAAGAACAAGAAGGGAGTGAAATCTTGATAGACAATTGTTTTTGTTTTTAATATATAATTGATCCATATTCTATTTATAGATATTTGAATGACAGGTTTTTAGTTGCACTAATTTCATTTTCAGATGGTCAGTGATAGAGGCACTTGCATGGTTGTCTCATAAGAGCTGGATAAACTTAATTAAGGAACTGATACTAACATACTGTTTATGCTCGCTATAAGCCACCCGAGGCAATCTTCTTCTTTTTGCGGGGCTTGAAACTGGCTGCATACAAACATAAGCACATATATGCCATTTTTCATATTGTTGGATGTATTATGGGAATTTTTCTATTCTTAGAGCACACACAACCAATAGTTATTCAGCATATCACTAGGATGCATATTTATGTTCTTCACTATTTACTTGGTGTTTTAAGTTGCTGGGGGTACCATTCAAGTTTTAAATTTAAAATTTTGCACTTTAAGATTTTTTATGAATTACTTAAACTTCCTTTTGTTTCTGACTTACTTTTACTGGGCGTGAAAATTTGGGTAAAAATTATTTCTTTGGACTTTGAATCTGTGTATTTTGGATGAATTTGATGGATAATTAATTGAACCATATTTGAGTTTTCTTTTGTGACCATGTCCTTGCTTGTTTATTCAGTTCTCAAGTCAGGAGTATCTTAAATGGATGTATTGAATCATCGTTCTTTGATTTATGTGATTTATTTTTTCCTCTATACATTTTACTTCTATTTAATTAATTAATTTACTCTGAGAAAGTTCCTTGTGCATTGATATAGATATATAAATACATGCAAAACCACGTACCGATATTTGAGCAATCAAATTATAGCATCAAACAAGTATGTGCAGAGTTTAGAATCATAAAGAACATAACAATAGGTTAAAGTGATTGAACAGGCAAGCCTAATAAAGAGCATAACTACATGGGTATCTTGCAAAGTATGGTCACAGTAGACAATATCGTACCTTTGATGAGTGCTGTCTTTGGGAGCACTAAAAATATACAGCTTTGTTGTTTTGTGGCCCTTTAGATTTGCAGTCTGCCGATTTCATTAAAGTATTGTTGGTACCTTTGACAAAATATCATTAGATTTTTTCAATTAAAAAATAGTTAAAATTTTTTTCCTGTTCACAGCTTGCCTTTCTAGATGCTATTTGTTATATTGATACTATGCGTGGCGAGGATAATGTAGTTGATACATTTGATTCTTTTTATCTTAATGCAAAATGTTGTTGATATATTCATGTTCCTAACTAAACTCTATGACAGGAATTTCAATTGCTAGGAGAGATTGTGCAATATAGAAGTTGTACTTTTGTATTTTAAGTTATCACTAGTTAGGCATTCAGAGAATTTATGTATATCACATGTTTATAACTTTTGTTTTCTTTTGATATGTCAAAACTTTGATTATATATATGTTGATATTTAATAATTTACTTTATTGGGATCTTTTGGAGTGTCATTATATTTAGCAGATGATTTTTCAATGTAATAATAACATTAAGAACAAAATTTGCATATTTAAAAAATAAATATTTGCCACGGTTAAATTGTGGCTATATTAATAAATAAAGTTTTATTCAATTGGTGAGTGGCAAATTGTTGAACAAACTTTAGCCAGGGCTCAACTATGGCTAAATAAGAAAGTTTCTCTACTTTTTATTTTTCTTGTTTAGTTATTAGCCATGGTAAAAAACACGACTAAAATGAACACAAACTGTGACTAAATTATGGTTACCAACCACAATTTAGCCACGGTAAAAAATGTGACTAAACTGAACACAAACTGTGGCAAAATTATGGTTACCAACCATAATTTAGCCACGGTTTTTGTTTATTGTAGCCATGGTTTTGACCATGGTTAAATAGAAATTTTCTTGTAATGATTGGGGTTCATCCCTTATTAGGGTTTACTTTTGTAACTTGATTGGACTTTTCTATTAGGTTACAATTTTAGACTTTTGTTTGTGAGTATGGGGATTCAATAATGAAGTAGAGTTTGGGAAGAATTTGGAGATAACTGATATGCTGTGCACTAAGATAGTTCTAAAGCTAAGATCGATATGCCAAAACTTTGGCAAACAAAATGTTAAAATGAGACTTTGAAGTGGTTATTTGCAAATATGATAATACCACAGACTATTTTATTTTCACAATTAAGAATTTAAGTTGACAATATGGAAGATGATGTTTGTCAAAAATGAATTCCATACTTATAATTAGATATTTAATGTCCTAAACTTCCTGTTCTTTATGGTTGTCGTAGCTCGTAGCTGTAGGCTTTGCAATATGTTTCCTGGTTGAAATTATATCTGTCGCTGACGATAAGTTGTGCAGCTTTTTCACATAGTGAGTGGACTTTGAAGAAAATGGGAAGAAACGGTGGCGATGAAATTATGATTTCCGAGAGCAATGAAGCTAAGTGTTCTGAAGCAACAGTCGTAAAAAAGATAAAGACAATAGAGTCTCAGGCATACGCTTTGCATGTGGATAAATGCGTATTTACTAATTGCTATTCCACTGTTTTTCATTGTTTTTGTTATAAGAGTTTTATTTTCCTTTTCTTTTTCTTTTTTGGTTGTGCGAGGAATACCTGAAGGTTGTATTGTTGAGTTTGTTAATCTTTTTGAGGTAGTAGGCAGGTGAGAATTCACCTGCAGTGTCATATAGCTTCAAGCATACTTGACTATGGTGTTAGTCAGTATGTTTTAGAAGGAAAAAGATTTATAATCCTAGAGTTCAAATCTCTCTCTCTCTCTCTCTCTCTCATACATGCAGTAGCGCAAACGCGTCCAAGTGATTATATGCATGTGCTTCATGCATCTATGTCTAGCACATCAATCTTAAGATTCTTATTATTTTAATATCATTATTCTAATTTTATTTCTCATCATCTATTTCTCTCTCAATTCATTCAGGTTCCCTTAACTCCACTGAAGGAGCAAGTTGCTACCGTGAGTGTACCGTCTGAGGAACAATGGCTTATCTGCCTTGTAACAGTGCTGAAGGATGATCAGCTTCTTTCAGCTTACCGTATCCATTTTTATGGTACTCGTAGGGATTCGCATGAATTCTTCTTCTTCTTCTTCTTCTTTTTTTTTTAAATCCTACTTGGTCTATGAATATGGTAATTTTGGTGTTAATTACTCCATATATTTTCTACTACTTTGGATTTATTAATTATGTCTCCTTTCCTTTTGAACCTAAGAAGCTGCTGCTTATCTACACTTCATATTTATATGCTATGTACCTGAATATTTGAGATTGCCATTGTCAAATTTTGCTGTGAAGTTTGCCTTTCTATTGAGGAGTGTGAACTATAATGAAGAGAAGTTGGAAAATTTGTGGTATTCAGAATTGGAGCTCTCCCCCTTGCACTATTTTTTGCTTCTCTGTCTGCTTTGTATTTTTTGGAATTTATTCAATTTACAATTAGTGGGCAGATTACAGAATTCAGCAGTTTTTATTTGTGCTTGTAACTTGGAGTCTTAAATTGATGTCATACACCTTTATCTTATGCTCGGAACATATATTTTTCTCATTAGAATCTTTTGTCTCCAGCTATTGGGATCCTATTTTCAAGCCAACTTCATATATGCTAATGGGAGTCTATATATTGAAAGCAGAAGTGGTCGAGGTATTTGTGGAAATTGGTATGATTCATATTGTCAAGTAGTAAATGAAGTTACCTCTCTTCTATAATATTAAGTTTTTGATATTGTGGTAACCAAATTTAATATGGTATCAGAGTAGGGAAACAGTATTGAGTTGGCTCACTACCTACCTCTTTAAAAGTTCCATGTGTTGGCCTATTGATGAGTAAATGTAATTTGTTTTATAAGATAATATTCAAATCAAGGTTCTTTCTCTTTCTTCTCACTACTTTAAGAATAATAAATTAAGTTACCTCTCTATTTACAAGCATAAGTTTTTAAATGAGATTGTGGTTATGAGTTTTAACACATATAACCGTAGAGACTGTCAAAATGAAAATTTGATAATAATTACTATCTAGAAATCTGAAGAAACTGATTTAGGCAATTGACACCTAGGGAAGTGATATGCATTAGATACTCATTATAACTGTCTTAGACACCTATCTTCAGTATATCCAACTTTCTTTTCTATTTTTTGCTTTCCTCTCATAATATTTTGGTCCTAGAATGGCAAGTGTACTGCTCTTTATCTATTTCTTTCTTTTGAGTCCAGAATTGCTTTTTGAACTATAAGTTTGATAATATTTTCCTTGTGCAAGATGAAGTATATGGAAACCTTAACATCCTGATAGGGAAAGTGTTAAGGATGATTTTCTTATTATTTAATGTTGGCTGGGCTTTAATCTGGTTTTCAAAGGCTTTTCACTATGTTCCACATCGTAGACTTCATTTAAGAGCAAGTTGGATTGGCTAGACATGTGACTAGCCTGACACTAGTAACCTAGTTTGAGTAAGATAGTTGTTTATCAATGTTTGAAATGCTCAATTTGAATATTGATCAGATAACAGTATATATCTACTTAAATACATACCCTTAATGTATATTTGTGAATTTACATGAGCTCTATTGAATACAGAATTGTTTCTACATTTTGTTTGATTGGTTTAAATGAGACTTATGGATTCTTGTCCAATTCATTAATTATGTATTCAAGACATGGGATGAAGAGTTACTTTTTTGTTTCCTTAATTCACTGGGTGGAGGGAACTCCGAATCTTTGTGATAATCTTATCTCTATGGTAACATCTTTCAATAATACTAAACATTGCATTAGAAAAGAAATATTATTATTTGTACATGTTTTTGGGGGGCATGGGGTGCAAAGAATACATTACTAGAAAAATAGCATTTAGTAACCGCATGATTAGTCATTAATTTCAAATGGCAACAATCACTGAATAAATCAATGATCGCATTTGTGCCCGCTAGGTCAGTCAGAAAAATCCTCATCACTAATCGGTTTTGTGACCAAGGTAGTCACTAATTAGTGACCATCATAACTTCGGTCACTAAATAGTGCCGCAGTTTTTCCATCATTAATCAGTGACTGAAAAACATGTAGTCACTAATTAGTGACCGATTGTGGCAGTCACTAATTTGTGACCGATTGTAGTAGTCATTGATTATTTAGTAACCCTTTTTATAACAAAATTAGATACACATTTAGTAACTGAGAATGTGGTAAGTAATCAATGACTGCAATTTTTCCGTCACTAGACAGTCACTATTTAGTGACTCCATTAACCTTATTATCCTAACTGCGTGCAAGGTCACAATTGGGTCACTAATTTTGTGACCTCCTTGTGACTGATTTTAGGGGTCACTGATGCTATAATTGTTGTAATACATATATATTATTTCAATTCTCATAATACATTATAATAATTCTTGTAATGCATTTGTATCATTTCAATTGTAATTCACCAGTAGTATACATGAAAAGTAATTAAACATCATAGTACAATTAGTTTGAAATGTTAAAATCTTTAATAATACAATTTAATAACTATTTTGAAACATAAAAATGATATAAGAATGTAAAGTATTAAAGCATAACAATGTTAAATTGTAACTTCACTGCTTATTGCCTTTTCCAGTGCTCTCATCTTGGGTTGATGATCCACCTTACATTATATTGAAGTTTTCCATCATTGCAGCTATTATAACCATCATAGCCTCCTCCCTGGCCTTCATTGCCTCCTTTCTGGCCTTTAGTGTCTCTTCTACTAATTTCTTGGCCTCCTGAAGCACTTGTGCCTCTCTTGATGCTACTGCTTGTCTTTCCTCTGCAAGCGCTTTAACAATTGTCTCTTGTAATTGATCCAAACTGACATATCCAAAAGGAGGTGCTGTAAAGACGAATTCAGATGAACTGCCAATGGAAGCAAGCTCTCTACAATGATAGGTGTTCCCAAAACCATAAATTCGATTGCTGCAAGGCCCACCACAGATTGCAACCTATTTCTATGCATCAAATAAGCTTTATTTTAGAGTAAGATTGCTGCCATATTGACTACAATATGAGTGGTCATACTCCTCCTACAAATAAATCAATGACAAGTAATCACAATACCTTACATGATGATAAGACTAGAATAGAAGAAATAAAAAAAAAATAGATTTTGGTAAGAAAGACAAACAGAACTGTGCTTGTAACTCAGTTGAGATATGCTTGTAACCAGTCGAAACTATGCTTGTAACTAAACAAAACTATTCTTGTAACTGAACAAGTCAAGCTATAAGCAGCCATTGGTTCAGTTACAAGCAGGGTTCCGTTTATATACAAGCAGATTTCAGTTCAATTCCAAGCATATCTCCTTTCAGTTACATACAGATATGTCCCTCTATTCAACCAAACCTATGACCAACTCTTAGAGTTAATGACTCGTTTAGTTACAAGCATAATTTTGTATAGTTACAAGGAAATGCCTGCATAATTACAAGCACATTTAAGTTCAGTAACATGCGTATATCTTCAATTATAAAACTAAGCGTAATCCCAAGTCACGCAAGCATCCATTGGTTTAGTTACAAGTAGAGTTCTGTTTAGTTCCAAACATATCTCCTTTCAGTTACATGCAAATATGTCCCTTTATTCAACCAAGCCTAGGATGAACTCTTAGAGGCAATAACTTGTTCAGTTACAAGCATAACTTTGTATGGTTATAAGGAGAGGCACGTATAGCTACAAGCATATCTAAGTTTAGTTACATGCATATATCTTCAATTATAAAACTAAGTGTAATCCCAGTTACACAAGCATCCATTGGTTCAGTTACAAGTAAGGTTCCGTTTAGTTACAAGCATATCTTAGTTTAGTTCCAAGCATATTTCCTTTCAGTTACATGCAGATATGTCATTCTATTCAACCAAACCTAGGACCAACTCTTAAAGGCAATGACTTGTTCATTTACAAACATAGCTTTGTATAGTTACAAGGAAATGCCCGTATAATTACAAGCACATTTAAGTTCAATAACATGCATATATCTTCAATTATAAAACTAAGCGTAATCCTAAGTCACACAAGCATCCATTGGTTCAATTCCAAGTAGAATTCTGTTTAGTTACAAGCATATCTTAGATAAGTTCCAAACATATCTTCTTTCAATTACATGCAAATATGTTCCTCTATTCAACCAAGCCTAGGACCAACTCTTAGAGGCAATAACTTGTTCAATTGCAAGCATAGCTTTGTATGGTTACAAGGATAGGCACGTATAGTTACAAGCACATCTAAGTTTAGTTACATGCATATATCTTCAATTATAAAACTAAGTGTAATCCCAGTCACACAAGCATCCATTGGTTTAATTATAAGCAAGGTTTTGTTTAGTTATAAGCATATTTCAGTTAAGTTCCAAGCATATCTCCTTTCAGTTACATGCAGATATGTCCCTCTATTTAATCAAACTAAGACCAACTCTTAGAGACAATGACTTATTCAATTACAAGCTTAGCTTTGTATGGTTATAAGGAGAGGCCCGTATAGTTACAAGCACATCTAAGTTCAATTACATGCATATATTTTCAATTATAAAACTAATCGTAATCCCAAGTCACACAAGCATCCACTGGTTCAGTTACAAGCAGATCTTAGTTCAGTTTCAAGCACAAATCCGTTCAGTTACATGCAGATATGTCCATCTATTCAACCAAGCCTAGGACCAACTCTTAGAGGCAATAACTTGTTCAATAACAAGCATAGCTTTGTATGGTTACAAGGAGAGGCCCGTTTAGTTACAAGCACACTAAGTTCAGTTATGTGTATATATCTTCATTGATAAAATGAAGTTTAACACTAGTCATACAAGCAGTCATTATTTTAGTTACAAGCAGGATTTTGTTTAGTTACAAGTAGATTTTAGTTAAGCCTCATATAATACATATTAGAAGCTATTGGAAGCTTACTTGCCTAACAAACTATATAAGCTACATTCTAATTTAAGAAATAAGCCACCTTCAAATTTAATAATCACATGATACAATAGGTCCAATGGAAAATCAAATGTTTTAAGTACTTTGTCAGGAATAGAAGCAGCATAAAGAACAAATATCTCTTGAAAATTATGGTAGTGAATTTTAATATATTGTGAATTTAGCATTAGAAGCTTACTCGAACCCTCTTCAACTTGTTGTTGACATAATCACTCTCTCCTTGTTTTCTCCAGTGAGTTCGGTCATGGACCTCAACTTGGCTTACCCTCATCCCACCTTGTTCCTAGTGTATTAATTCATTAAGTAAATAATTTATATAAATAAATGTAACTGAACTGTGACTATGATAAGAAATTTACTATTCTACCACTACAAGAAAAGCGTTATTTAGCCACAGTCAAAACCGTGGCTAAAAGGTCAAAAAACCGTGGCTAACAAAAATAGCCACACAAAAAAAAAACCGTGGCTAAACAAGGTGTCGCAACAAAATTTGCCACGGTTTTTGTTCGTTTTGCCACTGTTATGTCAACCGTGGTAACCTTTTTTCGGCCACGGCTAGGAGATAATTTAATCACAGTTATACTGTGGCTAATAAAAAAAAGAAAATAAAATATGTTAAAAAATAATGGTTAGTCACGGTTAGAACTACGGCTAAATGTTGGCAAATAAAAAAATAAATAAATAGTTAGCCACGGTTATAACCGTGGCTAAATTTTTCCTAATAAAAAAAATAAAACTTAAAAATATATTTAGTTAGCCACAGTTATAAAACCGTGGATAAATTTTCTACAAATATAAAAAAGTAAAAAATTGAAAAAACTATTAATTAGGCACGGTTGAAAGGTGGCTAAATTTGGCCACACACTATTAGCCTAGTCACGGTTTAACCGTGGCTAATATTTTTTTTTAATATATAAACTTTGTTCTTAATTTTATCACTATAAATTAAAAATTACCTATTATAAAAATTATAATTGAAATGACATAACAAAAGATACAAATAAAACAAAACATTAAATATTAATATATATATATATATATATATAAACAAAAAGTTTACATGCCAAATAACTAAAAAGTCTCGTATCTGTCATTAACAAAAAAAAAAAGTCCTATACATGTAATATTTATAAGTTTTCTAAACTCCCAACTAATGATAACTTACAATACAAAAAATTTATACTAAACAGTTTACGAAATTCTAAACAAACTAAGAGTGGGAAATATCTTGATGGGCACTTGATAACTTGCTATGAAATTTATCTTGAAGGAAACTGTGTAACGTTGCCACTTGATTTTCAGTTTGTAGAAGTCGTGCCTTGGTCTCATCATATCCAATCAACTTCTCTTGCAAAGTCTCTACTTGCTTTTTCAAATCTTGTATATACTCATTATTCACATTATTACCCAAGCCACCAAAATTCACATAGTTTATAGAATTTTTAGGCAATCCAAAAATACTGAATGGACAAACACCAGTGCCTAAACCACACACACGACCTGAATGCTCAACACCACATACTTTTCCAATCGCATCGTCACAATGGGCTAATATCTTTGATGGAACACCTAAAGTAGCAGCACGTTCTTGATTTTCAAACAAATGCTCAGATATTTTATCCTATAAATAAAATAAGACGAGCAAATACATATGTAGTCCTTTCGAATTTATAAATGAAAAGCCAAGGGAAAAAAAAGTAACTTGAGGAGCAATATAAAATCATTATACAGACATCTCAATGTACATAAAACCGCTATAAAAGGTGAAAAAATAGAGGGTACAATGGTAATAGCTAATATACATTGCACTAGATCACATCTTTACAATCAAAAGTCTAGCAAGTCTGTCATCAACAACATACTAAACATTGACTTTCAAGAGATATGCAAACCATACATCCATAGGTTATACGTGATTGCCTAGAGCCTCAACCTTTGGTCCTTGCTTTTGTCTATTTTATTATTGAAATGTTTTTTAATTCATTTGCAAAGGCAAAAAGTAAAAAGTGAATGAGTGTCCAAAACTAAAGGTAGAAAAGTAAGAGGAAACGGATGATTTACTACCAGTTCTGATCAGATTCCCATATTGGGTTTACTTATATACTTACATCAGTGAATTACAATTATTTCTAAAAGTCTAAGCTCTTAGATGAGTCTCTTATTAATTATTTAACATAGTATTAGAAAGGAAAATGTCCCAGCTAGAACTTCCTCACTCACTATCAAATATTTACACAACATACACATCAGACCCACTCATAGCAAAGAGCTTGGGCAAATGCAAGGATAACATTGGGGCCAATCAAGTTACACCTTCTTAGATTTATCAGAGATTTTCTTTTTCCACTTTTATGGTATTATTTATTGGATTAGAAAGATAAGAATTTGTAGTTGCTATTCAATTAGAGATTGCAACCCCAGCTCATGACATAACTCATACAAAATAAATTCCATTTTATAGATTTAAAACTCAAAAGTAGTTTCAAGTGACAAGCAACCTGAGCTAGATAAACAATGCCAGAAGTGTGTCAAAGCTGATTGAAATAGAATGTCAATCATGAAAAGAACCAAAGAATAAGATCCTAGAATGTCTTGTGGTTTATTTCTTTTAATGTAATAACCTCAATTTTGTATATTTCAGGAACTAAGATATGTATATTTCAGAATGGCAGCAACAATCCAAGAAAGTCAAGAACAATTCCATAATGTATATTTCCAGAAACAATCCAGCAACAATTCCAGAATGGCAGCAACGATCCAAGAAAGTCAAGAACAATTCCAAAATGTATATTTCCAGCAACAATCTAGCAACAATTCCAGAATGGCAGCAACAATCCGAGAAAGTCAAGAACAATTCCATAATGTATATTTCCAGCAACAATTCTAGAATGGGAGCAACAATCCAAGAAAGTCAGGAACAATTCCAGAATGTATATTTCCAACAACAATCCAAGAAAGTCAAGAACAATTCCAGAATGTATATTTCCAGCAACAATCCAGAACCTATGTATATTTCTAACAACCTAGGAACAATTCTAGAACATAGAACAATTCCAAGAACAAAAACTGCATTGAAAACTTGCGCAACTACAGAACAAAAATAAATTAACATTAACATGTCAGCTTCAAGTTCATTACTTGTACATTCTTGGGCATGCTAGGAATCTCAAATCTGGCAACTTCTTCAAGTTCTAAAATCTTCTTTTAGAGCCATATGTTTCAATTTTCTTGACAGGCATTGATGCTTAAGAGTATTAAGACTAAAAGGCATAGATGCAAAAAAACTAAGTCTTGCAACTTGCATTTTATGCAAATTAAAATAAGAAATAAAAATATATTTATACTTACAGCCAAAACCTTGCCATCTTCATTCACATAGTTTCCATCCTTTTTCAGCAAAGTTGACAAAATGATCTCACTTTGACATACAGGCCTTCCCAATTTATGCTCCTAACATCATTAATAAATGTAAGAATTATCAACAATATGACAATTCCTTAATTCTAAAGCAACACAAAGCAACTTACCATTTCACAACCTCTTCTTGCATTGCTCTTACTACCACCGGCATGGGTGACTTTAAGCTTCTTACGATTGATTGTGTTTTGCAAACTTAGTGCCTATAAGTTTGAAATATCATAGCCATTATATACACACAGTGCTCTTGAAAATTAACAAACTAAAATAATTTCTTAAAAGATTGATTACCTTCATCTTTTCGTCCTTATAGTGATGCACAAAAGCAGCCCAATCAACACTATCTACCTCCAAAGGAGGATTAGCAAGTAACTCCTCCTTATTTTTATTAGGATAAAAATACTTACATCTTAACTTGTATTTGTGGGCCTTCCACCTTTCACCTAAGGTACTCATAGCCCATTTGATACCAATAGCATAATCAAACTCAAAATGTTCCTTCAAATATTTGAATTCAATTCCTAGTGAGGTTTTAGTAACAAGAGATATATTATAAAATATTAAGGTAATTAGAAATTTAAATTGTCACCTCAATAGAGTTCCATTCTTAGATTCTTTTTTTAGTTGGCATCCAGTGCCATTTTTGAACTGATATAGGACACATTGTTGAGTTTTGAGCAAGTTTACCAAGAAACCTCACGAGCAAGTTTGAACCATTGTCATTGCCTTGTCCATTACCATTGATTTCTACAATAACTTTTTCAGTGTTTTCCAAATGCCAAACCTGATTTGCTTGCATTTTACAAGTTGTAATTTCTTGTGTAGAGGTATCTACCATTATGCACACAAAATAGAGTTAACATGTATTTTCTAATGTGACAACAATATATCACCAAACCTTATCTTTCTTTTAATTATTCTCTTTTTCAAATTTATAACCACAAAACTTGCAAAAGTATGAAGTTCGGGAATACTTAAGGAAGCAAACATTTAGGGGTTTAGCAGTAAATGTTTGCACAAATGTTAGCAGTAGAAGGGTTGGCACAATCTGAAACAAGCTATTATTAGAATTCTCAATTCAACTCTTCCTTCCATGCAAAAACTCCATATCCAATTGTGGCCCTTTAGGTAAAGTTCAATGGTTGTTAAGGCCAATTTGAAGCTAAGTTCTAGACTTTTTAATCCATATGAAATCAATAGAAGGGTTGGCACAATGGCATATCAATGTACTAAGCATGTGAATTGGGCTATACATACAACATCAAGTACCAAGTGGTGCTATACATACAAAAACATAAAAAGAGTAAAACAAGTTTGGAGAAGTAGGTAGGCAGATCTGAAAACATTGAAGAAACTCACTACTTCGATAAAAGATATATTACCAAAATTAATTATGTGTAACTCTTACCTTTAATCTTAACAACTATAGACTCCTTTCTTTGTTGTGATTGAGTTTCACTTGGGCTTGACAAAGAGTCTAAGTTGTCATTAATTAACGAAGAAGGCGTGATGTTGACTGTAGGTTGGGGATTAAGCTAAATTCTAACATTTTGTTGTTGCAAATCTTGATTTGTATCACTACTGCCACATTGTGGTCCTCATAACTTTTCTAACATTGCATGCCCTGAATTTTTACCCTTTTGCCTCATATTGAACCAAATGTCTACCCAATTTACTAAGACAAACAAATAAAACATGAAACCAAAATAAATACCACATAATGCATAAGAAGAACTAGTCAAAGATATAAGTCAAGAAATGAATATAAATTCTCAATTTAAGAAGCACAAAATAAACTATATTTCAAATTACAAAATACATAACAAAAAAGTATTAAACTAGTCTAACATTCTTCCATCATTATCATCACAACAATTGTTATGATCTTCATCACAATTTGGTTCATCTTGTTCTTCTTCTTGATCATTGACACCATCCCTCACTAATTGTAATTCTTCAATATTCTCCAAATGTTACTCACAAAAAGGTATGTCTCCCATTAATGGCTCTTCTGAATCCACTAAGTTCACATTTCCCATATCATACAAGTCCCTAGGCTGCATATGACAAACACAACACTAGCCTTGATCAATTGGATCATCAACATAATATACCATCCTAGCATTAGTTGCAAGGATGAATGGTTCGTCAGCTTCATTTACACCATTGTGTATCAAGCGAAAAAAATTTACACTTGTTATCCCAAATTGATCCTTCTTGATTCCTTTGTTAGGTGTAATGTCTACCCAAACACATTTAAAAAGTACAACCTTTAATTTACCATAGTAATCTAATTCAATGATGTCAACCAATCTCCCATAGTAAATATCTGTTGTCCCAAAAGGCAACCCAAGAGAGGGGGTGAATTGGGTTTTTATCGCGGAAGCTAAGTGTGCGAAAAAATTAAAAACAATAAAAATATTGAATCAAATAAACTAATACAATTCACCCAATAATAAACATAAAGCAATTTTAAGTAAAATAAAGAGAGTAGGGATAAGAGATGCAAACTCTTTTATAGTAGTTCAACTTGCTACCCAAGTCTACGTCTACTCTCTTGAGCTTCAATTAGCCGAAATTCCACTAAGTCTCTTGCACTTGATGGAGGCAAGAAATCCCGAATACAAATAAAGTCCTTTGCACTTGGCGGAGGCAAGAAATCCCAATTACAAAGCCTTTGATTCGATGAGTTTCAAACACCAATACAAATTGTAATGAAGATGGAGTAGAAATGTAGTAATTCCTCTTAAGTAGGATTAACTACCATTTCATGTACAAAAATGTTCTCACTTCAAAGAGGCACTCTCAAGAATAAAACAATTTCCTCTATGCACTCTTTGATCTAGCAATAAACAATATAGCATAAAGGATTAGAGAGAGATTGAGAAGACTTTTGAGAGCTCTTTGCTGTGTCTTTCTTCCTTCAATCTATGCTCCTTTTATAGGCAAAAACACCAACGAGACGTTGGCCCTTGTAGAAGACAAAATCATTTCTCAACAGTAACTGCACATTGGCTCATTTCAAAATTCAAATAAAATGGCTTCGAACGTTCAAAACTTCTTAAAAACTTCTTAGATACTCCTGAGTGAGTCTGTTTTCAAATGCAAAAAAAATCATTGAATTATAGTGCGCCGTTTGAGAGAAATGATCAAAAGTTCATCAATATGTCAGACTATAAAATTACTTTTGTCAAAAGTTATTGGCCAAGTTCAAAATTGTCTAGAAATTCGAATTTGTATTCAAAAATAACAAATTATATATTTTTGAAAATCTTATAACGTCTACTTTCATTCAAAACTAGATTCATACAAATTTGACATTTACATTTTGAGATATGATAAAAATACTTTAGTATACTCATTTTATCTACTGACAGTACAACTCAGCAGAAAAGCCCACTTTGAAAATTATATCTGACAATCTATAAGTGTAAAATATGCATATAATATATGCATTTAAAGCTCAGCACATCTACTTTACAAATAAAATTAATTCAGAATTTTATTTATATTATAAGTTATATTTTACTAATTAAAACAAATATCGTGCAGATTTCAAAAATGACTTTTTCAGAAAATAATATATTAGATTGATATAATAAACTGCTTTAATACAAAATAATATATATGATGAATTATATACCAAAATAAAGATATTTGAGTGTAGTTTCATATAAAATTGACTTTATAATTTGTTGATTTTTCTATAGTAAGATATAATTAATTTACTACACACATGTCTAATTTAATAGTTTCACAATCTAGTACGTGTAATGTATGTAGTTAAACAATAAACTTAATATTATAAATTATCCATATTATTCATTATATAAATATATATAATAATTTTAATTTATTTTTTCATTATCAAAATAAATATGAAACCTTGAGGGTAACAATCTCCCCCTTTTTGGTGATGACAAATCAAATATGTAATGCAAGAAATTCATTAAGCACATATCATGTAATTTCTCCCCCTTTTTGACATCATCAAATAGATAAACTATATAAGCTCCCCCTCAAAATATGCATGAAAAAATATTTAGAGATTTTTCCCTTTCAAAAAAGAATTGATGCAAATAATATTAGTTATATATTTGAGTCTGTAAGACCAAGTTCTTTTTTAATAAAACAAAATCTTTCTTCATTAAGAGATTTTGTAAAAATATTTGTTAGTTAATATTCAGTATACACAAATTCTAGTGTTATGTTACCTTTGTGAACATGATCTCTCAAGAAGTGATATCTAATATCAATATGTTTCGTTCTTGAGTGTTGAATAGAATTCTTAAAAATATTGATGGCACTAGTATTATCACACTTAATAGGAATGTGTTCATATTTAAATCCAAAATCTAGTAAGGTGTATTTCATCCATAAAATTTGTGCACAACAATTTCCTGCGGCTACATATTCTGCTTCGGCTATAAATAATACAACTGAATTTTGTTTCTTACTAGCCCAAGAAACTAAAGATTTTCCAAGAAAATGACAAGTTCCACTAGTACTTTTTCTATCTAATTTACATTCTTCAAAATCCGCATCCGAATAACTAGTAAGTTCAAATGAGGTTTCTCTAGGATAAAATAATCCTACATTTATAGTTCTTTTAAGATATTTAAGAATTCTTTTGACATCATGCAAATGAGATTCTTTTGGATTTACTTGAAATCTAGTACACAAACAAACACTAAACATGATATCGAAACGGCTAGCAGTTAAGTACAATAAACTACCAATCATACTTCTATATAACTTGATGTCTATAGGTTTTCCATTAATATCTTCATCAAGTTTGACTGAAGTACTCATAGGAGTTCTCATGATCTTAGAATTATCCATCCCAAATCTTTTTAGTAGCTCTTTAGTGTACTTAGCTTGATTTATCACAATCCCTTTTTTGAGTTGTTTTATTTGAAAACCAAGAAAGAAATTTAACTCACCCATCATACTCATTTCAAATTTATTTTGCATAGATTAAGCAAATTTTTCACATAAAGATTCATTGGTAGCTCCAAAAATAATGTCATCTACATAAATTTGAACAGTAAGTAAATCATCATTTTCCTTTCTTATGAAAAGAGTATTATCCACTTTTCCCATTGAAAATCTATTTTCTAATAAAAATTTTGAAAGTCTTTCATACCATAATCTAGGAGCTTGTTTCAAACCATATAAAGTTTTTGAAAGTTTATAAACATGATCTACATTTTTCTCATTTTCAAAACCCGGTAGTTGTTCAACATAAACTTATTCAACAATAAAACCATTTAAAAAGGCACTTTTAACATCCATTTAAAATAGTTTGAAATTCATATAAGATATAAATACAAGTAATATTCTAATAGCTTCAAGTCTAACTATGGCAGCAAAAGTCTCTCCATAATATATTCCTTCTTCTTGATTGAAACCTTAAGTTACAAGTTTTGCCTTATTTCTAATTACATTATCGGATTCATCAAGTTTATTTCTAAACACCCATTTGGTTCCAATAACCGTGTGATTACCAGGTCTAAGCACTAATTTCCAAACTTTATTTCTTTCAAATTGATTTAATTTTTCTTACATAGCTAAAACCCAATTTTTTTCATCATTAATAGTTTTTGGCTCAATTTGAGAAATAAAAGACAAGTGTTCACAAATATTTTTCAATTGATTTCTAATCTCTCTACAATCACTAGGATCTCCAATAATTTGTTCCTTAGGGTGACTAAATTTATACTTCCAGGCTTTGGGCAAATCACTATGTGGAGTTTCATCAAAGTTTTCTATACTAGTGGGATTTTCAATTTCTTTTTCCTTATCATTAATATTTAAAGTAACTAAATCAGCATCAACATCATGATATATAACTTTTTGCAAAAATGGATCAATTTCAAATGTAACATGCATAGATTCTTCAACTACATTAGTTTTTTTATTAAAAACTCTATAAGCCTTACTAGTAATAGAATAACCTAAAAATATACATTTATCCAATTTTGCATCAAATTTACCAAGATTATCTTTAGTATTTAAAATAAAACATTTACATCCAAACACTTTAAAATAACCAATCTTAAGTTTTCTATCAAACCAAAGTTCAAAAGGAGTTTTCTTAAGAATTGGTCTAATAAGAACTCGATTTAAAATATAACAAGTTGTCTTAATCGCTTCGGCCCAAAAATATTTAGGTAGCTTGTATTCATTTAGCATAGTTCAAGCCATTTCTTGTCAAGTTCTATTTTTCCTTTCAACAATTCCATTTTGTTGTGGGGTTCTAGGTGTAGAAAAATTATGCTCAAATCCATAAGTATTACAAAGATTTTCAAATTCATTATTTTCAAATTCCCCACCATGATCACTCCTAATTTTTGAAATCATATAACCTTTCTCATTTTGAACTCTTTTACAAAATTTTAAAATTTGAGAACATGCTTCATTTTTGTGAGTCAAAAATAATACCCAAGTAAATCTTGAAAAATCATCAAAAATAACAAAAGCATATAGTTTCCTACCAAGACTAGCAATTTGAAAAGGTTCAAATAAATCTAAATGTAAGAGTTGTAAAGGCCTAGATGTAAAAACTATATTTATAGATTTAAAAAAGTTTTTCTTTGTTTTCCTAATTGACAAGGAGCACAAATTTTATCTTTATCAAATTTGAGTTTGGGTAGGTCAATGAGTAGTTATTTTCTTGAAAGTTTAGAAATTATATCCATACTACAATGACTTAACCTTCTATGCCATAACCAAGAATCAACATGTAAAGCACTCAAACATTTCACATTTTGCTCAACGAAATTATCAAAATCAATTGTATATACATTTTCATCTCTTAAAGCAACAAATACTAGAGTATTATTCTTATTAAAAACCTTGCATGCGTTATCTTGAAAAATAATTTTATAACCATTATCACATAATTGACTAATACTAAGCAAATTATGTTTTAAGCCATCAATAAACAAAACATTATAAATAATGAGGGAGTTAGGGTTACCAATTTCTCCAATGCTAATAATCTTACCTTTTGCATTGTCTCCAAAAGTCATATACCCTCCATCTATTTTCGAAATAGAATTAAACTTTGTGTAATCTCCTGTCATTTGTCTTGAGCATCCACTATCCAAAAACCATTATTCTTCCTTGTGGTGCTCTTCATACAAATCTCCTACAAAAATAAATTAGGTTTTGATTTTTGGTACCCAAACTTTATGGGTCCAACAATGTTAGCATATGTTCCCTTAGGAACCCAAGTAGATGTAATGTTACATTTTCCTTTCCATTTATAATCATTTGGAACTAAAATATTTTTAGGCCCAACAAACAATTTTCTTTTTAATGAATAATCACATGCATAATGTCCATTTCCATCACAATAATAACATGTAATAAATGGACTACCTTGATGAGAACTTTTTACAAAATAATTTTTGTAAAACTTTTGTCATTGACAAGCCTTGTAACCTAGTCCGGTTTTATTAAAATCATATTTTTGAGTAGCAAGTAATTTATCTAAATTTTCCTTTCCTTGAGTAAATTTAGATAAAGCATTTGTAAACTCTTCAACTCTTTTCCTCAATATATTATTTGTTTCATTCTTAGATATAGAAGTTGTTAGCCTCAAGTTTTCATATTTATTTTGATAATGACAAAACAAATTAAAATTATTATATATATTTATATAATGAATAATATGGACAATTTATAATATTACTTTTATTGTTTAAATACATACATTACATGTACTAGATTGTAAAACTATTAAATTAGACATTTGTGTAGTAAATTAATTATATCTTACTATAGAAAAGTCAAAAAATTATAAAATCAATTTTATATAAAACTATACTCAAATATCTTTATTTTGATGTATAATTCATCATATATATTATTTTGTATTAAAACATTTTATTATATCAATCTCATATATTATTTTTTGAAAAAGTCATTTTTAAAATTTGCACGATATTTGTTTTAATTAGTAAATTATAACTTATAATATAAATAAAATTTTGAATTAATTTTATTTGTAAAGTAGACGTGTTGAGATTTAAATGTATATAATATATGCACGTTTTACACTTATAAATTGTTATATATAATTTTTCAAAATGGGCCTTTCTGCTGAGTTGCACTGTCAGCAGACAAAATGAGTATAGTACATTATTTTTATCATATCTCCAAATATAAATGTCAAATTTGTACGAATCCAATTTTGAATGAAAGTAGACGTAATAAGCTTTTCAACAATATATAATTTGTTATTTTTGAATACAAATTCGAATTTCTAGACAATTTTGAACTTGGCCAACAACTTTTGACAAAAGCAATTTTACAGTTTGACATATTGATAAACTTTTGATCATTTCTCTCAAACGGCGCACTATAATTCAATGATTCTTTTTTCATTTAAAAACAGACTCACTCAGGAGTATCCAAGAATATTTTAAAAAGTTTTGAACGTTCAGAGCTATTTTATTTGAATTTTGAAATGAGTCAATGTGTAGTTACAATTGAGAAATGATTTTGTCTTCCACGAAAGCCAACATCTCCTTGGTGTTTTTGCCTATAAAAGGAGCATAGATTGAAAGGAGAAGGACACAACAACAAGCTCTCAAAAGCCTTCTCAATCTCTCTCTAATTCTTTGTGCTATATTGTCTATTACTAGATCAAAGAGTGCATAGAGGAAATTGTTTTATTCTTGAAAGTGCCTCTTTGAAGTGAGATCATTTTTGTACATGAGTGGTAGCTAATCCTACTTAAGAGGAATTGCTATATTTCTACTCCATCTTCATTACAATTTGTATTGGTGTTTGAAGCTCACCGAATCAAAGGTTTTGTAATCAGGATTTCCTGCCTCCACCAAGTGCAAGGGACTTTGTTTGTATTCAGGATTTCTTGCCTCCGTCAAGTGCAAGAGACTTAGTAGAACCTTAGCTAGTTGAAGCTCGAGAGAATAGACGTAGACTTGAGTAGCAAGTTGAACTACTATAAAAGAGTTTGCATCTCTTATCCCTACTCTCTTTACTTTACTTAAAATTGTTTTATGTTTATTATTGGGTGAATTGTATTAGTTTATTTGATTTAATATTTTTATTGTTTTTAATTTTTTCACACACTTAGCTTCCGCAAAAAAAAACCCAATTCACCCCCCTCTTAGGTTGCCTTTTTGGACAACACAAGTAAGTTAAGTTTTTAAATTATCATTTTCATTTTTTAAACTAGCATTTCGTTAGAAATATTTGAAAACTTCTTTTTCAAATCTTTATCTTTCTTTCCAAGTTTTGCTAATTCATTTTGTAATTCATCACATGCATACAATAACTCATCATAAGATAAATTAGAAGTGCTAGAAGTAGAAGAAGATGAACTTACCTCATCATTACTTTCTCTAGTAGTCATGAGACATAAGTTAGCAATGTCACTTCCACTTGATTCTTCCACCGAATCACTTTCATCACTTAGATCCCAAGTGGTGGCTTTCATGGCTTCTTTTTCCTTCTTCTCTCTTTTTTTTTAGAAGTGGATAATCCGGTTTTATGTGCCCACATTTCTTGCATTCATAGCATACAATATCTTTCTTGGAAAGATTTTCTTTTTGATCACCTCTCCTTTGTCTCCTTTCAAATTTCTTCTTTTTGAGTAGTTTAGTGACTCTTTTTGCAATATATGCAATTTTATCATCACTTTTTACTTCACTATCATTAGAGCTTTCTTTCATGGTAGACTTTAGAGCAATACTCCTTCTCTTTTTGGTTCTTCCTCCTTTTCATTTCTTTGAGTCATTTCATAGGTCATTAATGACCCTAGAAGCTTTTCAATAGAAACCTTGGAGAGATCTTTCGGTTCTTGTATGGTAGTCACTTTTAGAGCCCAACTCTTTAGTAGAATCCTAAGAATTTTCTTTACAAGAATTTCATCATTAAAACTTTCACCAAGAGAAATCATACCATTAATAATATCCATAAAACGAGTATACATATCTTTAATAAATTCACTTGGTTTCATCATAAATAGTTCATACTCATGTTTAAGCATATTGAGTTTTGTGTCCTTAACTCTACTTGTACCTTCATGAGTTATTTCAAGTGTTTTCCAAATATTTTGTGTCGTTTTACATGTAGAGACTCTATTAAATTCATTTCTATCTAGAGCACAAAATAATGTATTCATTACTTTTGCATTAGTAGTAAAATTTTTCTTATCATTTTCTTCCCAATCTTTCTTCTCCTTAACTATTACTTCATTTCTTTTAACAATCATAGGGGTTTTATATCCTTCTTCAATAATATTCCAAATATCATAATCCATTTGTTGAAGATAAATGGTCATTCTAATTTTCCAATAACCATAATCATTTTCATTAAAGAAAGGTGTGTTCTAGTAATTGATTGACCCTCCATAACTTCATGTGCACTAATAGTTGCCATAATGTATGATCTTACCCTAAAGACTTTTGAAGGCCAATATATAGAGCCTTACTCTGATACCAATTGTTGTCCCAAAAGACAACCCAAGAGGTGGGGTGAATTGGTTTTTTATCGCGGAAGCTAAGTGTGCGAAAAAATTAAAAACAACAAAAATATTGAATCAAATAAACTAATACAATTCACCCAATAATAAATATAAAACAATTTTAAGTAAAGTAAAGAGAGTAGGGATAAGAGATGCAAACTCTTTTATAGTAGTTCGACTTGCTACCCAAGTCTACGTCTACTCTCTCGAGCTTCAATTAGCCGAGGTTCTACTAAGTGTCTTGCACTTGACAGAGGCAAGAAATCTTAAATACAAACAAAATCCCTTACACTTGGCGGAGGCAAGAAATCCGATTACAAAGCCTTTGATTCGGTGGGATTCAAACACCAATACAAATTGTAATGAAGATGGAGAAGAAATATAGTAATTCCTCTTATCTTAAGTAGGATTAGCTACCACTCATGTACCAAAATGATCTCACTTCAAAGAGGCACTCTCAAGAATAAAACAATTTCCTCTATGCACTCTTTGATCTAGTAATAAACAATATAGCACAAAGAATTAGAGAAAGATTGAGAAGGCTTTTGAGAGCTTGTTTTTGTGTCTTTTTCCCTTCAATCTATATTCCTTTTATAGGCAAAAACACCAACGAGACGTTGACCTTTGTGGAAGACAAAATCATTTCTCAATAATAACTACACATTGGCTTATTTCAAAATTTCAAATAAAATGGCTCCCAACGTTCAATAATTCTTAACAAATTCTTAGATACTCCTGAGTGAGTCTGTTTTCAAATGCAAAAAGAATCATTGAATTATAGTGCGCCGTTTGAGAGAAATGATCAAAAGTTCATCAATATGTCAGACTGTAAAATTGTTTTTATCAAAAGTTGTTGGCCACGTTCAAAATTGTCTAGAAATTCGAATTTATATTCAAAAAATAAAAATCATATATTTTTGAAAATCTTATAATGTCTATTTTCATTCAAAATTAGATTCGTACAAATTTGACTTTTATATTTTGAGATATGATAAAAATATTAT
>CAJVSB020000583.1:0-38657 GCA_911865555.2 Thlaspi arvense | reverse complement strand
CCCTCAGGATGATAAATGAATTTTTAGACGGCTTTTGCCCTTTTAAGTAGCTTTTGTTAGTCGCTTAGTTCTCTCCCTCTCTCTCCTCTCTCACGCCCTTTCTCTCTCTCTTCCTCTCAGTTGCTTTGTCCCTCTGTCTCTGCTCTCATTTCATCTGTCTCGTTCTCTGTCTCTCTCTTTCCCCTTTCTCTCTACTGACGATTTACTTGTTGTGTCCACTGTCGAGCAATCATTCGCCGTTGTGGAAGAATTAATCATCTGGCCACTCTACTTGTCAGTTTTCATGTTTGTTGTTTTTTTTTTTTTTCTGTAAGTTATGTTCTGTTCATGCACATTTTCTGTTTTGCTTCTCCTTCCCAAGCTTGCCTACGTTGCCTGATTGATCAAGCGTCTCCTTTCTGTACGACCACAATCGCACCGGTCTTCTTCCTTTGCTTCTGGTTGTGTCAATCAATCTACATCTATGGTTGGTTGCACTGTTTTTTCTTCGAGATTCTTGTGCAATAGATCATGTCCTACCTTGTCCTTCTTGCTTATCTCGTATGGCAAGTAGACATCTAAAATCTGCTTGCTTTTTAGTTTTCTATATTTTATGTTATGCTTCTGTGTCTATTTGTTTTGTGACTCTTATACGACAAGCAGAAAATCTGCGGCAAGCAAATCTCCTCTGAACCGACGGTGATTTCACAATCTCTTAAGACAAAAAAAGCACATTTAGGTAATCAGTAGAGATAAAAGTTCATCGAACGAACTTTTTTTACTTTTTTTATTTGAATGATATTTCCTTTGTTTAATTTTTATTTATAATTTTCATGTTTTGTCATTTAATTGATTTTCAAAATCAAAATAAAATTGTGTTTCTAATGTATCACTAGCAAATATGCGGGAGTGAGGGACGCAACCTCAAGTCCCTGAACTTTGGCTCACGATTCGCCTACCGCTTAGCAACGATGTGCGTTTTGGTCCACTGGGTTGTTTTTTTCCCTCCCTTAAACCAACCCAAACGGCACACCCATACACTGACTCAGCCTCCACAAAATCCACACCGGGTTTCTCACTCTAAGCTAACCCGGCAAGCTCACGGTCCAGCCTCCAAGCTTGGGTTCCACACTCTCTCCCTCTCTCTCTTGAAAGAGATCCGTTTACAATTTAAAACCCCACAACTTGGCGTGCAAAACTTCAAATAAGTTGGTGAATTCCAGCCAATCATCTCCATGCTTCACACTTTGACAAGTCAACTCTCCATCTCTTCCCGCATTGCATTGAATGCTGTCACTTCACCACCTTGGCATTGCATTAAAAAAATGGAAGTATTGAATTATTTTTTTAAAATTAATTATATGAATGTAATTAAAATAATGACAATGAAATATAATTTTGAAATATTAATTAAAATAATGTTTGGATTTGCATTGGCATTAAAAAATGGAAGTATTGAATTATTTTTTTAAAAATTAATTATATGAATGTAATTAAAATAATGACATGAAATATAATTTTGAAATATTTAATAAAATAATGTTTAGGGATTAGAGTGATAAATAATTGTGTTTTGAGGGATTAGGTTTTTTTTTAA
The DNA here is from genome assembly GCA_911865555.2 of Thlaspi arvense. Lineage (NCBI taxonomy): Eukaryota > Viridiplantae > Streptophyta > Magnoliopsida > Brassicales > Brassicaceae > Thlaspi > Thlaspi arvense. Next base: position 37,081 of record CAJVSB020000583.1, on the reverse strand, counting down.
AATAAGAGAATTTATCTATTTTAATTAATTTTGTCTTTTTAGGTATTAGGAATTTTTTAAATAGAGAATTTACTTAATTTTTATTTTAATTAATTTTTTCCACTTAAATTAAATTTTCATTTAGATATATTTTAAAACATTTTAACTCTATTTCTAATTTTTTTAACTTTTAAAACTAAAGAATTGTTTGGTTTCAGGTTCAATAGTAATTTCCTTTTTTAATATAGTGTATCAAATTCTAATTTTTTCTTGCAATGAAAACACTCCAAATTTGTTTATTATGAAATTATATTTCATAATTTAAGAAAAAATGTAATATTATATTATCCTCTCACTCTTTTTTTATCTCTTTTTCTATCAGTTCCTTTGTTGTAACTCATACACCGTTTGCTATGGTGTTTCCTCCACCATCCGTGCATTTTGTTGAATAGTGAATCTTTGTGTGATATTTTCAAACTATAATTGCCCAGATAAGGTTTTAAAAAATGTTTAGTCCATATTTTGTGCTTTCTTTTTGTTACTTATAATTTGTAAAAATTCAATTTCTTTAATTGAATGACATAAATAAATAAAAAAAAATTTATAAAAAAGTTCAATGAATCCCAAATGAAATTTATTCATATTAAATTTAACACGATTTGTCTTAATATTTATTGTTACTATTTTATAAATATTCAATATTCAAATTCAATATAATTAAAATATAAGCATAAAAAAAAAGCCCTATTATATATTTGGGGGTCTAATGTATATCTATTTATGTGTATAGAGTTATATAATTTATTTATATATAAATTTGTGTATGTGTGTGAATATACATACACGCAAACATAAATAATGATAATGATATTATTCATATATTTATAATTTAAACTAATAAATAAATATGAAAAATCAACCAATCATATAAATAAATAACATAAACCCATTAAATATACAAAAGAATACACTTTTATGTGATAAATAAACATCAGAAGCTCAATAAATAAAAGAACACACATTTTTTTATGTTCTAAATAAATAAAATCAGCCCAATGAAAGAAGTCTAATAATTAAAGAAGCCCAACTATTTTATCTGATAAATGAATGAAAGAGGCCCCACAAAGCCTGATAAAATATACATGGAATTTATTGTTAATATTTTATAAAATATTTTAATAGTCAAATTCAATAAGCACATTTAAAAAGAAGTCTATTTTATACTTGAGGCCCAATAATAATTTTATTATTCATATATTTACAATTGAACTATTATGAAAATAAAAAATTCAACCAATCATATAAATGAACAAATAAATAGATAATGTGATAAATAAATGAAATAGGCCAATGAAAGAAGCCCAATAAAGCTCAGTAGAATTTATTGGAACTTATTGTCAATATTTGTGTGGATTGGTTATATATACATGTTTTCTATTTTTCAGTTATATATATATTTTTGTAGGCTGATTATATATATATGTGTTATATATATATATATATATATATTTGTAGCATCATCATATATATATTTTTGTGTGGTGAAAAAAAATATTTACCTAATAATTTTCTATCAAGTTCAAAGAATAAACGTTCAATGTGAAATAGGCTTGGGATATGATGATATTAATAATAATTTGATGTGAAAAAATAAAATAATTTGTTTACAAAACAAAATTAAAAACAAAAAATTATAAAATAATGACTATGTAGAATTTTGTAGTTGCAATTATATTGTAACACCCAAAACCCATTTCCTTTAAAAATTTTAAACCACTTTTGCTTACTTTTTAATTTTCTTTGGAGGGAGTTTTGAGGAGTTTAGGAAGGAGGAAGTGTATTAAAGAGTTTTGGGGAAGAAGTATGTTTTTGTAAAAAAATTTAAAAAAAAATTCGGGTTATTGTAGCAGCACGCGTGGAGCACGTTATATGGTGCTACATACTGGAATTTGGGCGCTATAGCATGGTAGCCTTGAAATTGATCCGCTGTAGCACGCTAGCCACTAAAAACAATTTTTTGGCATTTTTCTTAAAAATGTGGATTTTTAAACCCTAAAAACTACTATAAAACAATATTTAGGAGATATCCTAGAGCATCTAAAATTCATCCAAAAATTTATAAGGATTAAAAATGAGGATAACTTTAAGGAAGGGTATGATGGTCTTTTTGGCTTAGGAACCATTATTTTAAAAGTTGGGAGAGCTTTCTAGGGGTCATTTTTGCACTTGAAGAGAGAGGAATAGAGGGGAAGAGGGAAAGGAGAAGAAAAGGAAAAAGGTATATAAAATAGCCAAATCTCAAACTCCCTTAAGTTATTTTTCAATATTTTTACATGTTTTAGCTTCCTCTCTTCGTTTTTATATATTTTAATCGTGTGTAAATTTTGTATTTTGATAATTTTTGTGTGTTGTAGAGAGAGAAAAGTGGATTTAACCTCACCCATAGGAAATATTGCATAATTGTTGTTGTTTTTAGTTAAAATGCCCTTGGATATTGTTTTACTTGAAGATATCTATATTTTCATGATTTGATTAAAACTTGAGTGAGTATTTATGGTTGAAATGTGAGAGAAATGGATGAAAGAGTGTTGAAATGGGATAAGGGCATGTTTGGTTGGAGCTGAAATAGGGGAAAATGAAATAAAATGCATGTTTGAATGAAACCCAAAAGTTAAAGAGAGAGGAAAATTGTATTTATAGGAGTTAGGCTATAGTTATTATTTTCATATGATATATTTAGAAAATTTTCTCTCATGTATGTGTATCCCACTTGTAGGAGAAGATACCCTAGTTATTTCAAACTCCGGACCTCCAGTTCTAAGAGTATTCTTATAAGACTCATTTACATTGTGAGTGAGAATCTTTCTAATCTTAATTTATTTCTACAAACTATAATTTACAATGAACAATGATCATTTCAAACCTAATTGTATGTTACTACTGAGAATATGGGAAACAGTCTAACTATGTTGTGATTTCGATTATATGCTTAATTTTATAGTTTTCATGAATTTATATTATTTTGGTGCTTTGGCACCTAGACCATGATATCAGACAAACATCTGGGGTAGGTGGCAATTCTACTTGCATTACATGATATATTATGTTTATTTCCCTAGTGAAAAGAACCATACGCCAAAAATTGTGTTAGTTTGGGCAGGGAGTGGCGACCCCTAGCACAAGCTACACAGTATAGTAGCACCCGACATATTTATATTTTGTCTAATGAGGGCCAATGTATGTTTTATGATTTTATTGCCCCCAAACACCTTCGGTTGTGCACATATGACCAGAGTATACTTGTGAATATGTATTATGATCTTTATGAATTTCTATGATGCCCATGAAATCTTTTATGATTTATGCTCATGCTCTCTCATGTATTATGACTTGACACAATAACAATCTTAGTTTTTATATTGTTAAAAATTTATTATTATACCTCTTGATATGAAACTCTATGAGATTGATTATATTATTTATATAGTGACAAAAACTGACTGTTTCCACTATGATTAGTTGGATTATCATTTATTGGGATGTTTGTCTCACTCACTAATTTTTTCTCCCTTGCAGATGCTAAGACATTAAGTTAGAACTTCGGTGTTTGTATTACTTGTGTTTTACTCACTTTATAGCACCAGGTTTGGGCTAGGCTAATGGAGACTATTTTGATTTTGTTTTGTAGATATGAGTTATATATGTTGGGGGATTGTTTTATATTTTGGATAACTATAAAACAAGTTGTGTTGTTTTGAGACTTTATAGATGATTATAGCTAGTTTAGTGTTATGTGATGACTTTTAAGCATGGCAGGTTGATAAAGAATTTGTGGATGTTTAATAAACATGTTGATACAGGAAGAATTATGCTTAAGTTATGTGTTGGATGAGTTTTGTAAGTTATGTATATTTTGTAAAGTTGTTGATTTATGCAGGTACTCAAACATAGAGCCTTTTAAGGTCAACTAAAGAGAGGTTACAGTAGCCGGCATGCTGCCAGATTTTACATGACGATGTGTTGTTGTTGCCTAGTTGTCATGCCTCTTAAGGTATGAGAGGTTGAGATGTGACATTTATAGTTGTAATTGATACTGGACAATGCTGAGATCCTGGTTATAATATTCTTAATTCTTACATCTATAACAAGGACATCTAATTAATCCATCAGTAAAATAAACTAATTTGTGTTTAGGAATTACCATTTATAGATGAATAGATAATTAACATAAAGGGTTTTAATGCAAATTAACAATTTAAATATGATAACTATTTAAAATAATAGTGTATAGTGTAATTTACACAGTAATCTATAATCTTGAATGAAATCACAGTTCCCTAACTTTATTATTCATTTGTAGATTGATATTTCTGAATGTTGATAGTAAATGTATGATAGGGTTCATCTTGGAAGAAGGCAATTAAAAAAAAGAATTTGCAGATAGCTTAGATTTGTTTATTCATCATGTTTGCTAACAAGCGTGTTAACTAACGATGAGTTGATTAGATGTCCTTTTCATATATGCAAGTGTAGGAAATGGTTAAAGCCGATACAGTGTGTACATATTTGTAAAAGGGTTTTTATGACAAGGTATTGGTATTTGACTTATCTTGGAGAAGAGAAGCCTGATGTAGATGTAAGTAGGGTTCATGATAGTGTCAGTTTTTCAAGTAATATGGCTACTTTTGATGATCATTAGCAAAATTTAAGTAGGTATTATAAAATGATATATGATACTGTAGGGCCTGAGTATCATGCTCACTTTCAACATATAATGGAAGAGACTCCTAATACTAAGACTTAGAAATTTTATGAGTTGTTACATGTAACAAAATCAACCATTATGGCTAGGATCCCATCATTTTGAATTATTTGTTGTAACTAGAGTAATGAGTATCAAATTTGAATGAAACTTGCTCAACAATGTATTTATTCAATGGTGGAAACTCATGTGTGAGACAAATCCTTGTAAGAATATAAGGATACTTGATAGTTAAGCTAAAAAATTAGTATCAAAGTATCAAAAACACCCAATTTTTGGTCGAACCAGGCCTCCCAAACCCTCGGACCAACTTGGTCCAATAGATTTTTTCTTCCTAAATCCAGAATCGGTCCAATTTCAAAAATTCTAATTAATTTGACTACTAAATCGGCCGGTCAAACATTGAACCGTCTAAAAACCGGGTCAGTCAACAAAAATCCTAATTTCCCCTTGACAGCCTATATTTTAGCCTTGGTTATTTAATTCCCAATTGATCCTTATCCACCTTTGCCCTCTCCCTAGGAGTAACATATCCCACTTTCAATTAAACAAGTTGACTCAGTGAGTCTACCATGGTTTTGGTCAATTAGGTTGAGTCAACTCACTGAGTGGACTTGCCCAAGCCCACCCCAAAAGCATAGCTTGGGTTGGCAAAGCCCAACCCCTGAAGTCCAAATAGTTTGTGTAACAACTCGAACCAAATTTGGTTTATGTTTTCTAATTTCATATGTTAATTTCTAGACATTTTTATTTTATTGGAGAGATTTTGAGTTGAGTAATACTTATTTTAAAGTTTGGGAAGAGAAGTGGGTTTTTGTTAAAAAAAAATACGTACTACAGCAATACTGTAGCCGTAGTGCGTTGGAGTGCACTATAGCATGCCAAGGTCTGCTAGAGTGCACTTTTTACTGGAAAATGTGCATTGAAGCACGCCCAAGCCCACCATAGCGCCGAGTCGTGATTCTTTGCATTTTTTCCAAAAGTTTTGGGATTTTCAATCCCTTTAAGTGCTCTTAAACTCTCTTGAACTCTTAAAACTAGGAAAGAAAGATTTGGGTGACATCCTAGGGTATCCAAAATTTATGAGATTAAAAATTGGAAGGAAATTAGAGAGGAGCAAATGAGTAATTTTTCTTTTAAAACTCACTTATTTAGGCTAAAGAGGTGTTTGAAAACCCCAAATGTGTCCAACCACATATCTAAGAGAGGAGAGAGGGAGGGAGAAGAGAAGAAAGAAGGAAAAAGGAAGAAAAGGTAAGAAAACTTGCTAGATCTCTCACCAATTTGGTTTTTCATTCAGTATTTTCACATATTTAGCTTCTCCTCTCCATTCTGTAGCTTTTAATTGGTTTAAAATATTCATTTGGTATTGATTTGTGTGCTGTAGAGAGGGGGTGAATGAACGTCACCTATAGGAAGAAAATGCATGATCTATGTTAGTTTTGCTTAAAATACCTATATATCTTACTTCTAATCCTTATTTTCTAACTTTTAATTGGTGTACATTTTGTATTTGATGATGTTTGTGTACTGTAGAGAGAGGTGAATTTAACTTCACCCATAAAAAAAATATTACATGATTTTAGTAGATTTAGTTAAAATAACTTTAAATTGTGCTATGTTTGGGTAAATCTATGTTCATAATAGATTTTGTGAATCTTAATCATGTCTTATGTTTGGAAATAGAGAGAGAGAGTAAGGGGGGATGATGTTAGAGTAGAGAGAGAAGTAAGGATATATTTGGTTCGAACCTTAAAGTTAAGAAAGAGTAAATGCTTGTATTCATATAATATAGGGCATAGGCATGCATTTGTTTTTTTTCATTTAGGGTGTTATTCTTACACAAGTATGTATCCTATCTATAAGGGAAAGAAACCGAGCTAAGCCAAACTATGAACCAATAGCTTCGAAACTATGTCCCTAGGCTCCTTACACCAGGTGAGTAGCATCTCCTTACTCCTAGTTATTTTTTCTTAAATATGTCTTATAACCCATATGTTGCTTGTTTTCAAAACCTCATATATGTTGATACTTAAAATGGAAAACAGCCTAGTTATCTTCTGAGCTATATTGTATACATATAAATTTCATGATCTTTTATGAGTTTATAATATTTTGGTGCTTCAGCACCTAGAATATAATGTCGGGCAGTCATGTGAGACAAGTGGCAGTTTACTTGCAGACATGATATTTATATGACTATTTCTCCTAGAGAAGTGGATCAGAGGTCGTACAGTGTGTCAGTTTGGCTAAGGGATTTGTGGCAATTCTAGGAGTAGACTACATAGTATAGTAGCACTCAACATGTTTGTGTTTTGCCCTACTGAGGGCCCAGATTTTGTATTATGCTTTCATTGCCCTCAGACGCACTATTTTCAGTTGTGCACATCTAACTAACCATGCACATAAATGTGCACTATGATAATATTCTATACTCTTTATAATTTTTAATGTTCTTTATGATGGTTTTATACTCTATGTTTATGCTCTCTCTCATGTACTATGACTTAACATCATGACAAAAACTTAGTTTCTACATTTCTGATTATTATTATGTATCTTGTTACGAAACTCCATTAGATTGAATCTATGATGGTAATAACAACAAAACCTGATTGTTTACACTAGGATTAGTTATATGCCATTCACCGGGACATTAGTCTCACCCCTCTTTTTTCCTGCTGATTTTGAGACTTTTGACTAAGATTTCAGAGTTTTCCTTGTACTATTTTATGGCATTTGTTAGCACCCGATCGAGCCAAATTCCAAGATTATATTTTGGTTGTGTTTACTTTTATAGGGAGTTAGGTAGAGAAGTTTTTGTATTAGACAATTGTAAATGAATGTATATATTCTAAATATTTTGAGATTCATTTGGTGATATTAAATTGATTATGTTCTAGAAATTATGTGATGGTTTGAGTATGATATGTTTGCTAAATGGATGTTAGATGTTGGATATAAGTTTTGTTATAAGATGAGGTAATGTGTTTAGCCATGTGTTGTTTTGTTTTGGTAAAGTGATATGTTGATATGTATTTAAGTTAAACCGGTACCTTGACGTAAGTCTTATACAATTGAGTATAGTAGGGGTTTCGGTGGCCGACATGTTGCTAGACTTTGGTCTAGTAGTGTGTTGGTTGGTGTCCTGCTATCACACCTCGCTCGGCTAGAAGGGGGCAGGGTGTGATAGTTTGGGCCAGCCCCACTGGACTGGCCCAGTCTGCACACGCTTGGGCCAGCCCCCACCTAAGCCTACTTGGGCTAGTCTATGCAAAACACCCAGGCCTAACTTTGCCCATACCTTGCTTGGCTTGGCTGAGTCAACCTGGTGAGCTGGGTCAGCTAAGCCAAGTCAACCCAGCATGGACCTGGATGCATTCGGGTCTGTCTTCCTCTCCCACTTCAGACCCGATTACCTTATATGGGTCTATAACATGACCCAAATCAAAAACTTAAAAAAAAAATGAGATTAAACACATACTTGGATAGATTCAGAGCCAAGGAATGTGAATCTGAACTAAACAATCCGCAGTAATCACTTTAATTGGACTAAAGCTGATCCAAAAGGCCTCCTAGAACCAGGTACATTAATCGGCCGTTCGTGTGCTTTGTCAACCAAGAAACTCGAAATCTCCCTCACTTTTCCACTCAAAACTTGCAATTGCTTGGGGGCTTTGGCTTGTCGGTCTAAAACAAAGTTAAACACACATTCCAATCGAGCCAACAACTCCCCATGATCACAGTATGGGAGCTGTAGTGGTTTGGTACAGTTTGGCATAATTTTTCTGTCCAATTCCAAATAAATCCCTCCAACTTTGGTTTCTCGCGATCAGCTCCTTGGAATTTCCATTTTGACCCACTAACTTTTAATTGTGCACCTTGGCTCCCTAATCCCCAATTTAATTAATTAATTCCCTAATACTTTCTAATTAGGGTCATTACAGCTTATTGGGACATATTTGGGACATTTTAATTTGTATTAGAAGATTTTTATTTTTAATTTAAATATGAATTATTTTAACTTCATTATTGTAATTTTAAATATTTAATTTCTATTTTTTATGTGGTTATTTTTAATACATTTTATTTTATTAATTGCAAAATATAAAATAATAAATAATAAATAATAAATTTTTGTAATAATTATAAAATAATTTAAAATATCAACAATTAAAAATTAAAAAATATCAATATAAATTATTAAGCAGAAATCAATTGTAAATAGTAATCATGAAAGATGATTGAAATTTGTTAAAAAATGTAAAAAATTTAAAAATAATTATAAATAAAAAATATTTAATAAAAATTATAAAACTTGCTAGAAATATTTGCTAGAAAGTTCGTCGAAAAAAAATTGCTAGCCAAAAAATTTGCCAAATATTCTGCCAGCCAGAAAATTTGCTAGAAATTTCGCTGAAAAATCTACTAGTAGGAAGTGTCTATTGGAAAAGTTTGTTGGTTAGAAGGATCGTTGGAAATTCTGTCCGAAAAGACCACCAAAAAGGTTATTGGAAATTTTATCAAAAATTTCGCCAAAAAGGCTTTTGGAAATTTCGTTGTTTCAACCACTTTTTTGGTCATTTAATTGACAAAATTTCCAATGGATGACTTCTTTTTTTTTGTTAGAAATTTCCAAAGATCTAGATTTATCTATCGAAATAGTTTTCTGACGGGTTTGTTTCCTACAGACAGTAGACTATCAAATATTGTTTTTCTAACAAAATTTCCTTCGATTTCGACAGAATTTGTTTGTCGAAAATAGCGGAATTCCTTGTAGTGATCCTTGTAGTGGATTAATTTGATTGATTCTTTCCACAAACTCAAGTTAAAATACCTTTGATGTGTTTGAGAGAGTTTATGTTTTGAGAAAGAATATTTTCAGCAGCAGTTTTCCTCAAGAACATTTTTATTATTTTTTGAGTGGCAGTTAATGGAAGTTGTCTCCATTCAAATTCAAATTATAGTAGACTTGTTGAACATTTTCTTTTAAATTATTAAAAATTTGTAAAAATATGAGAAATTTATTTATTATTTAACAAGCTTAATTATAAGGGTGAAAATATCAAACTTGTTTCTGTATGAGCCTTCTCTTCGTTCTCCCTCTCGACGTTGACTTTTAGAGACGTAGTTTTGTACTAATAAAACGACAAAATATAATTATGAACCGAAAAATTTTCATATAGTTTATCCGAAAAGACTTTATATTGATCTCACTTCACTTGATAGTTGATAAATTAACAAAAATCACAAATGGAATTTTCGAATTTATTTGTGCTGTAAGTGGAATTTAAAACAAATCATCCAAATTGAGGGTTTTTTTGATGAAATTAATCCAAATTCTTTTAACCAAAAATAACAGAAAGAATAAGACCATGCACTTAGTAAATCTTTGGATTTACGTGGTCACAAAAATATCTCACCAAAACAAAAGATATAGTGACTTTTTTTTTTTTGTGTAAACTACTACTTTTTAAAGAAGTATAAGAATAATAGTTAAAAAATTAAATATATATAAGTTTAGAATATTTACAAATTTTATTAAAAAATAGTAGAAACTGATAAATTTATATTTAGTAAAATAGTTACAGTAATTATTTATTATATTAAAATATTTAAATTATCTATTCTTTTAAAAAGTGATAAATATGACCATTAAATAAATTTTTTTGATTATGAATACAATTTTAAAGTGATTTTTTTAAAATTAAATTCTTGACAAGCTCCCTTTTAATATAATTTTATTTTTAATTTAAAAATATAATTTTTTTTATTCTTAAATTTTAGTTTAAATTTTTATTAATTAAAATAAATAATCATACAATAATATCTTTCTTTATTTGAATAAAGATAAAATAAAGTTATAATAAAAATATAAAATATATTTGTCTAACAAAAATATTAATTATTTATTATTATACTATTAATTACAAAAATCATAAATCTAGATACTTCTACTTTTGGCTCTTTTTTAATTTAAGTTTAGAAAAAAAGTAATGTAAAAAACAGTATTACAAACACGCAAAATTGGTAAAAAAATAACTAGAAATAAAAAGTTAAAAAATTTAGTCGTACAAATAAGCATCTAATTTTCCAAGTTTTTCACTCCATGAAGCATAAGTTGACTGCATCAAAGAAGGCTTTTTGTTTGAAGCGGGTTGGATTTTCTTTAATAAGCTTGATTCATGGCTTTGAACAGCAAGGAGAGCCAGGCCATGGGAAGAAGACCAGAAGAGAGTTTTCACGGAAGTCTCTAAGAAGTCACCTCTGAGAACTTAGGTAACGTAAAACCTAACATGAAAGTGGGGTCTCTCTACCCCCGCGGGCGTTATTTGTAATGTATAAAAGTAGTACACCGGAGGCAGGGGTGTTTATAATTTTTAAAAACTATATCAAATCGTACCGAAAGTTAAGTTTTTTTAAAAAAAATTATAGGTTTTGGTATTAAATAATACTGTTACCGAATATTTGGTACGGTTTTAGTTTTTAAAATCAAAATCGACAAAAAATCGAACCGACCGAATATTATATATAATAATTTATTAAATTATTTATATCATATATAAAATAAAAATTTCAAAGTATTAACTATAATTCAATAGTAAATTAAAAAAATTAAAAGTTTAAAGACTTATATGAAAAAGTATAAATATTATGAATTAAAGTGTAAAAAGATTCTAATAAATATTTTACACGCTTACAACTAGTTTATTAACTTATACATTTATTAGTAAATGAAATTATTCTTTTTTATTTTTTCTTTAATTATCAAATTTATGTTATAATATAGTGAATCACTTACCAATTTATCACATAATTTAAATTTCATAAATTACCTGACACATGATAAGCCTTAACTTAAAAAGAAAAGAACTTCTTAAATACACTTTTCATTATAAATAAATAAAAAAGTTTTCCTAAACAGATTTAAAAGGTAGTTATGGAGAAAAATATTAAATGAAAAAAATTACATGCAGAGAAATGTGAATTAAATATTGAACTTTTTTCCCATAAAAAACCTTAAATTAAAAAAAAATACCATTGCCAAATAAATACAAATAATTGAGAATTAAATTTCAATTCTTAAAATAGAAATTGTTGAATTTTATATTTTAACTATCAATAAAAATTAAGTGTAAAATAATGAATACATATTTAAAGAAAAATAAAATTTAAATTTAAACTATACCATTCTCATATATTATGCATAATAATTTATTAAATTATTTATATTATATATAAAATTATTAAATTTCTAAATAATTGGATTATAAGTTATTAATTAAAGTATTTATATTATATGAAAGTTAATTAAATCATCTAATAATGATAAGTCTTTAATTAAATTGATTAAAAATTCTTATTAAATTAGGTTAAACAAAATTAACTTTTTCATTATTTTTTATATAATTTTTAATTTGTTTCTAAATATATTGTGAGATCAAGAATATAAAAGTTATATATAATTATTAATGAAAGTTTTGAAATTAAAATTTTAAGTGTAGGAAATTATTAATATTATATAATCTTGAAATAATTTAATTTTTCCATATTAATTATATACTAAAAGAATTTTTTTGGTGTGATTTTGTAAAATTTATATTATTTACTTAAATATTTTAATATAATTAAAAAAATTGTAAAAACTGTACCAAATCATACCGAAATCAACAAAATCAAAATAACAGTATCAATATCAAAAAATATAATTTTAATTTTAATGTTAAAAAAATTAAAATAATTAATATGATATAATTTTATAAAAAAAAGGGATAAAAATCAAACCGTGAACACCCTAACCGGAGGAAAGTCACATGTATACATACATAACTCCCCTGTTGTACACAGATAACTTTCCTGTTGTACTATTCAACGAGTAACTTCCCTGCTGGTACTACTCTTCAACTAATAAAAGGAAATTCAAAAGTGCTTTTCACAGTACCTAAAAGAAGTTTAAAAAATCCAACTGGGTAAGTGAATATAGCCAAACAGGAGTAATCCCCAGTCGGAATCGGCTGTTCTTCGAGCAAGTAGCAAGGGCTTAGGTGAACTTTGAGACCAGTTCAGCAACAACAACTGCCATGGGCACAAGCCCCGTCACGTCCCCAAGCAGAACGCACGCTACGGTTTTCACGAAAAACATTATTGTCCTCCCCATCTGAACATGCCTTGCTTTTCGAATTCCTATATCTCTCTTCGAATTGGCTATGGCAACCACCTGCCCCCAGTCCATCCCTTCCAGTGCCTCCAAAACATCCTGATCAGCGTCGCTGGAGGGGCTGTTCTTCCGCGCCTCCAGAGCCATCTCAACGATACAATACACATGAAACCGCCGGTACTTATCACTCAAAGAAATATAGGACCAGCCGCTAATGTCCGATCCATTTCTCTTTTTCTTCTTGCACCATAGACACTTCGATGAGGTCTTTTCCTGAAGAACAAAATTTAAACAAATTCTGAGACAAGACAACATACGACTCCATAGATGCAGACTTCTTAGAAGGATTAGGCCTTCCTCTGCTTGGTTTTTAAACTGAAATAGCAACACTCAATTCTATTGTCTAAAGGGTAGAGGGGACCTATTAATAATGGTTCTGCAATCTCACAATCTATTCTTACTAAATTACGGGAGGTGAGAGCCCCATCTTTACTAATGATGATGCTGGCTTCGCTTTCATAGAATTACGAATTCACCCGTCTCGTTGTCGAACTAAACTGACAACTAATAGTAATTAAGTCATCTAACGATTGGCAAACAAAATAAATAAATAAACTCACGTTAAGCTGAAATTCCATCCCACTTATGCACAATTTGGTCGGAGTTTGCTGCAACAGGGGTGCAAATCGAGGTCTCTCTCTCTACAGTGGTAGTAGTAGCCGTAAATGTCGTTGGCACAAGCGTCGCAGACCCGCCGGGAGGTAGGTGGTTGGTCAGAGAAATCGAAGGTGAGTTTTGGCAAGATGCAGTGGGAAGTGGTGGGTTTAGGAAACCGGCAATTTTTGTGGAGTTTGTAGTCGCAGTCCTTGCACCTGTATCTTGCTCCGATCCCGGACTCCAGCACCCGTGGCACGTAAACCGCTCCTTGTACCTTTGTAGCTCAAGCTTATGCTCGTGCTCACTGTGTCTGTCCTCAAATTCCTTCTTATACCGTTGTAGCTCGGCTGGTGCTCCTGTATTGACCTATTTGCTTCAACATTTTCTTTAGTGTATTGCGAGGTTTTTAGCCACCGCTCAACCACAAAGCTTTTATTCTTCAGCTTCAGCTCCAGCTCCTGGAGAACAGTTTTCGGGTCAACTGTAGCCACCGTTGCTGTGAAGCTCTCGTCGTCCTCGTGGAAGTCAATCAACTCCATTCCGGAAGCGTGACCATCTTCTTCAATCTTCTCGGACATTTTTTGCATTTGCATTTGCGGCGGATGCAAATTTCGGTCCGAGCCGCCTTTGCGTTGCGATTGCCCATACTTCAAAACGAGAATCTTGCTAAAGCACCTCGGGTCAAAATCGTATTTTCCGCACACAGAGATGACAGAATTAAGGAATTATTCTGTGTTTCAGCAGACTGAACCAGAAGCTTTTGCAGAGTTATCTGCCCGGCTGAGATAACTTCAAGGTAGATGAAAGCGAAGGTTATCGGCGAATATTTACACAAATTAGCAGCTTTTTTCCCCCTAATTTGCCAGGTCCTATGTCATGGCTTTTTTATAAGGCCCGCATTTTTTCTTTTCGTTTTTTCTTGCTGAAACGAAACTGACGGACCAAAACGCAACGAAGACTGACGGACCAAAACGCGTTCCATCTCTATCACGCGGATTAACAATGATCGGGCAGGATAATTTGGGATTGTAGATTTGATTTAAATTTGATTTGATTTGTTTTGTTTTGTCTTGAAAACAAAATTTGTTTGTAGCGCGTGCCCCTTGTGCGCTGCAGTGCGCACTTGTCGACCAACTACAGAAACGAACACGTTGCAGCATGCCAGCCGCAAGAAATAAAGAGACGGATGTGCTGCAACTAGTGGCGGCGAATTTTAAATTTTCAAGAGACTTATCTAGTATGAGTTACTTGTCTTTTTTTAAGTCTATTTCATTTGAAAAATTTTGTCACTTCAAGAATTTTTTTTATGAATAAGTAAGAAATATTTTTTATTAAAGGACACTGAAAATTTATGAATAATAGAAAAACCAAATTCGTGAGAGGGAGAAATTTGAGAAAAATATCCCAGAGGAGAGAGGAAGGCCAGAGCTGTAACCTTTGGTCGCTGGAAAAACCTACCATTCCCAAGACTCTGCGAGCTGACACCAGCAACCACTTTACTGCTGTCCAACACCGATTTCTCATGCTAAAATTTTCCGGTTTGAAATTCGCATTCCTCCTTTGATGGAGAAAAAAGGGTTTTCTGGATTGCTTCTAAGCAGCGTTTGCTTCTTTAATTTGCAATGGATAATTCAGTATTTGGCCCAGATATTAATTTGTTGATTCGATTTGAATCTTGGAAATAGCAGAGCATGTTTGTTTTATACTTGCTATCCAATGCCCTTTAATTCAGGCAAATCATATTTTTTTTTAAAAGAGAATCTTTTTCAAGTGTGAATGTTACAAAGCAGACCTGACTACAAGGCAACCAGAGAAATAGTCCAAGTACTTTAAGTTCATTGTCGACTGGCAAAATCTTCTACTAAGCGAATGGTCAACAACGATGAGATGCCCAACTCATCTAATCCTAATCTAGCCGAGCAAGTCACACAACAGATGTGGCAACAGTAATCAATTGAGTTCATGGTCAATTTATAATTCCCTGAAGAAAGGAAATACATCTACCTTGGCTTGAGAGAGAAACACTTTTAGTTGAGCCAGAAGTTACCAAACATGAAAGTGATGATAAGAACAGTGATGATATCAATACTACTACATTAGATAGGAAGTTGTTTAAATTTGAAGTCACTAAAAGAAAATTACAAATTAGGAACAAACATTAGTGATGGATAACTTATGTTGCTAAATAGGTGGAAACTGCAAATAGAATACCAACAACAACATTTTTTTGCTAAAATTATAAAATACAAATTGCATAAGACTAGCGAAAAAAAAAAAATGTTGTAAAGATTTTTTTTAGTTAGCGAGGGAAATAGCATTTAGGATAGACAACGAGTATTTTTTCAAGCTAATTAATTTTTCCACATGGCACCTTAGTGATAGATTTCTGACCACTATTTGCCTTGCAAAATTTTCCTTCGTTTATTGGTGAATTAGTGACAAAAATTATCCTAGCTAAAAATTTGAAACTAAATAGTTAAGGACTAGCAATGAGGCCGTAGTTAGACATTTCATTTAACAATGAATTAGTGACAGAAATGTTTTTATCACTAATGTTTCCATTGGATTAGCTTCGAATTAGTGGCAGAATAGTGTGAGAAACTATGACTTTTGTATTTTGACAAGTAAACTAAAGTTCTAAAATCCTTACATTAGGTTTATAGGAACGAAATAATCATATTGACCAACAAACGCTATTCACTAGCTTCAAGCTATGGTGCAACAAAGTTATAAAGTTTGGCTCAACCGTTATCTTCGTAGAGTAGCACTGTCCCTAATCCGTTCAAAGACTATGGTGACATGCAAAGAAGACAAGCCCAATTCGTGCTCACTTTGGATATTAGTAACTCATTAGCAAGGAAAAAATATACCTTCCCAAATTATATCATCTTTTAATTTACTTAAAATATCTAGATGGCACATACTGCATTTGGTATTTTCTATGAAAGATAGAAATAATAATTTTTTAACACGCTATAAATAATATAAGTTGTGAGAGATTTCTAAAATTATTCTGAGTACTCAATTGTAAATTTAAATAAATTTTGAAGTTATTAAAATAAAAAAATAACAAATTAGCAACAAAATAATGACAAAAAAAATCCCTTGCTAGGTTAAAATGTTGTTTAGAGACGGAAGTGCAAGAAATTTGTGATGAATTAGTTAGCGAAAGATCAATTAGAACAGTTTTTTGTAACCAAGTTAAGAGATGGGAGATATCTTTTTTGTCGCTAATTTTAATTATTAGTAACGGTAGAGTAGCAAAGGCAAATCTCCGTTGCTAATGTTCAAATCCCCCCCCCCCCAACCAAGTGTGTTAGAAGTTAGCGATGGAACGGCGAAGGTGTTTCCTTTCGTCGCTAATTTGTATTTGCTACAGCAAGGCGAATATTTCCTTGCTAATTTTTTGAAATTTAGTCTACCAATTAGACAATATTATTGATGGATTAGAAAAGGTATTTTCTTCCTCGGTAATTTTGTAAATTATTCAGCTTCGGAACAGTGAGGAAAATTTTTGTTGCTATTCCGTGGCCCTTTTCCCCAAATTAAACCCCCATGTTCAGCCTTTTCTCCTCACTTCTCCCTTTTTCGGCATTCATTTCTTTCTGTTTCTCCGACGATCTCACTCTCAAGCAATCTATGTCTCACTCTTACTTTTATTCTCCTCACTTTTCTCACTCTCCCTCTGCCTCTCACTCTCCCTCAGATTAAACCCTTGCTTCGAGTTTTGCTTCCTCCTTGCCTTCCTCCACCATCGGGCGCCCTTGCTTGTCATGCTCTTCGTTGGTCATACTTGCCTAGATGGTTCTACAGTCATTGACAGTTCTGGTAAGCTTCTGATGCCCTTGGTTTTGGATGGGTTTGATGCTAGGTGTTGTCACAGATAATACCATCAGTTCATTGACATGTTGTACAGCACTCAACAAGTTTTTATTTTATTATGTTACATGTTAATCATCCAATAGTGCTGTCCCACCTCAATTCTGTTAGCCGCTTGTTAGATCATCCTATTCAAGTTTGCCTCAGTTCCCTGTTCTGGTAAGTTTCTAAATATTCCCAACATTATATTGCATCCTTTTATATGAAATTATATGAAATTGCTCTGCTATTGTATGAAAGTACCTTTGCTTACCCGATATTTTTGGCTTGTGGGTGGTTACACTTGTAGAAGTCCTACTGAATTCTACTGTACATTTCTCTCTGCCATAATAATAATAATAAAACAAATAAATAAAAAAGTTCAGTGCAAAGATGGGTCCATGAAAATGAAATGTCGAGCAAGAAATCAGAGAAAAACCAAAATGGTGGCCCTCTGCGCATTCACGGCAAAGAAATTTTCTGTTTCTTTTAATTTGATTATTAGGTTGTAAAACCGGAGAAAGTCCGGTTGCAGGACACATGTCTGTACATTTTGGGTTCACAAGTTGTTGCTGCAGAAATATTTATTTTTCATGCACAACAGTGCTCTTGAGCCTTGGAAGGGCACTTCTCTGTACATTCTGGCTTTTGGGCAAACCTACAGTGAGGGCGACAATCAAACCCACCAAAAAATGTATTCATTCAAGACATATAAAGGGGCAATTTAGCTCAGGTTGCTTATATTGTCAATCACGAATATGGTTCGACAAAATCAGAACCAATTGATTGGAGAGTTCAGTTGCACTGAAGTATAAATACCCAATTCCAGCACCAATAAACTGATTTTGTGAAATGATTTTTCAGTAGATGGGCGGTAGAAACCACGTCTAATTTGTGTTCTCGTGTGATTAGTTTATCTTGTTCACCAATAAACTTGAGCCTTGGAAGTCATTTCGGTGGACTTATACCTCTGTTCATAAAGGCCAACTATTTCGTGGTTTAACCATATAATTTTACTGACCCACCATGCCTGGCGAAAAAGCAATAACCTTTTATGAACACAAACAAGCCCCTCCTCCACAGGCCTTGTTTGTAATTTGGTCACAGATGGACTTGTTTCGTATTCCTTTCTCCTTTTTCGCATTCAGATTAGGCATGGCAGATCTGTAATTTGCGCTTCAGTGATTGCATTAACAGTTCATTTGAAGTGACCGAGGGAAAAAAAATAACCAAGTGCAAAAGGATGAAGCAGAACTATGGTGGAAAAAACAAAATGTTTGGGAGTTGATCAACTTTAGTATTGTCTTTTCAATTGACTTTTGATTTGCATATGGACAACTTATCTTGTCTGTTGTAAAACGCTGAGTAAGCGTGACCTGTCACTATTATGAATGTATGATTAATCCCACTGAGGAGTACCTCATCACTTTGGGCCATAATCAACATCTGTGCAAGGAAATAGCAATGACAAACAACGTGGCAAAATTATTTTGTCAAGTGCTAGCAACTTCCATATATAGGTGCCTTCAAAACTCCTTGGAAGTAATGGCGGAGTAGCTGCCATGTAGTGGAGATTTTGATACTATATAGTTGCCATATATGCAAGTCTTGTTATGTTGATGACACTCAGAATGTAATAGATGGAAGATGATTTGTCATTTGATGACTTTTATATGAGTTTGGTGGGTGACTCTACTGGCCACTGTTTGGGTGAACAGTGAGAATTCTCACCATTTCTGCTTGATCTTCTTCATTTGGACTCCCTGTTGGGAGTCATGGGATTCAATCCTGCCTCCTGAGCCTTCATCTTAGATCAAATACACTGCACATGATTAGAGCTAGCTTATGCATTTTTTCATCCTTCTTGCGCAATTTTAGACTTCCCTTCTAGAAATATGCTTGCACATTAATTAACGTTTGGTCGGAACACTTACCTGTAAGCATGGAAGTGAAAGGATAACAACATGGCATGCAAAGCATCTCCATCTAGGGGTGTGCAAACCATAATTTTGGTGTAGTTTTTGATATTTTGGTTTGGTTTTTTGTTTTTTAGTTTTAATATTTTTAAAACCAAACCAAGCCAATTTAATTATAAACCAAACCAAACCAAACCTAAAATTTTGGTTTGGTTTGGTTTGGTTTTAAATTTAATTTTTTATTAATTAAAAATATTTAAATAAATTATTTATTTAATTTTTTATTATTAAATATACATATATATGTATGTGTGTGTACATGTATATATATTTGTATAAACATATATACATATAAATACACACACACACATACATAACATATATATGTATATATTCATGTGTATATAAATACATATTTATGTAAATATAAAAATATATATGTATATGTGTACACGTAGCCCTATTCATAGTTTCTAGTTCGGACCAGGAAAAAACCAGACCGAACTGGACCGGAAATATTTGGTCCAGTCCGGTTCTGAACCGTGAAAGTTCGCGGTCCGGTTACAGTTCAAGTTTTTTTGAACCGGAACCAGAACCGGAAATGAACCGTGAACTGGAATTGTGAATGAACCGTGGATCAAAACTGTATATGAATTGTGAATGAACTGCGAACGAACCGAATTGTGAGTGAATTGAACCATATATGCGTAAATATGTAAAAACATATATTTATGTATTTATGTATGTATATATACATATGTGTGTATTTATATATTTATATACAATATAAATATATGTACATGTACATATATTTATATTTGTATGGGTATAAAAAATTTATATGTATGTATGTATGTATGTTTGTGTGAGAACATACACATATAAGTATATATATGTATATATATACATGTATATATATATGTATGTTCTTTTATATATATATGTTTCTATATATTTATATACAATATAAATATATATACATATATATATTTATATTTGTATGAGTAAATATAATTTATATATAGATATATGTATATATGTATGTATGCATGTATGTACGTCTATGTGTGTGTATGAACATACACATATAAGTATATATATGTATATATAGATATATAAATATATATTTATATAAATTTATGTAGGTGTGTGTATATATTAATATTTTTTTATAAAGAATTTTCAAAATTTTGGTTTTTCGTTTAAAATGGTTTGGTTTGGTTTTAAACCAAACCAAACCATAATTTTGGATTATTTTTCTAAATCAAACCAAATCAAACAAAATTAAAAAAAACCAAACTAAATTTTAAAATTTGGTTTAGTTTGGTTTGATTTGGTTAATTGGTTTGGTTTTGCACACCCCTATCTCCATCCGTATCCTCCCTTTACTGATGAGTTGGAAATCGTTGTGGGTTTTGCTGACTCTTGTATATTTGTGGAGCAAATATATATCTACTTTATTATAATATATATAAGAAATTAATGAATAATAAATTAAATATTAATATGTTAATATAAATTATTATGATAAATTATAAATAATGGTAATTATAATATTGAGAATAAAATATCACATTTAAGTATAATTAATTTATTTATTAAATATTAAGGAACTAATCAATTCAGTATTGTAGATTATAATTAATAATAAAAAATTATAATTATTATAATTAATTAATTAACTAATTATAATCAATTAATTATAATTTATATTATTAATTAATTATAAATTTACTAATATAATTATAAATTAAATAATACTAATAAATTAATAACATTTTCCACATCAAAATATTCAATATTATATCATTTTTATGAAACTATTTTAGAAAATACAGGATCAATTAAGATTACTTACAATCTTGATCCCAAATATCCTAGAAAAATTTCATTTTCAAAAATACAAATTAAAAATGTCACCTCCTCCTCCTTCTGGAATGCTCCTTATTGTTCTCTTTGAGTCTTTTCTTGTGAAATGACTCCATCTACTTACAAATATTGAGACTATATCAATGCGTGGAACAATGCCCTCTTCTATAATAGTTCTATTCACACATGGTTCCTTTTCTTTGAAAAAACCTGTCAAGGACACTTCCCCATTTGATGGATAAATTAGTGAAAAATCTTTGATCCTACCTTAGAAATTTATCCTCCAAAACTTCAATTATTTATTCATAAATATAGCAAATTTTCTGTTGAAAAAGACAATGATATCATATTTCTAAATTTCTGTAATTCCTTTAATATTCCTTGGATAATGTGTTAGTGCTTTCATTTTAACACTAACTCATATCTTAAGAAATTTGTTAAAAATATCAAAGTAAAGCATTGGAAAAAAATTGATGTTAAGAAAATTGTTGACCAAGTCAGCGCGTTCCTTGCCCCTTTCAAAAAGAGATTTTCAAAGCAACCGATAGCAAGTACTAGCAAAGATGAATCATTTTCAACAATGAAAATATCTCCAAAAGCAATGCAATTACATTTCAGACTTGGCAACATCACGGATCTTGAAAAATAAAAAAGACATATGTTAGAAGAACTTTCCCAGCTAAAAGAATCTCCAAAATAAGAAAAAGATGATGATGACAGCGCAAAAGTTGATTACGCTCAAGAAAATAAAGACGATTGCTTCGAAATCATTCCCCAATAAGATAAGATTGAAGAAATTGGCAGACAACATCTTCCATCTGGCAGACTTCCGATGGACTGACGCTACCACAAAAGAAATTATTGTTAGCAAGAAGTCACATGGAGAAAAAGCAAAGTTGTTGTCCAATAGTAAAAAGGAAGATATTATGTAACTTAGCTTTTTACTATTGGACAACCAACTTTGCTTTTTCTTCAAGGACTTGAAAGGCAGATGGTTTTTCTTCTTTCAAGGAGTATGCTGATCTTTTGTTCTGAAAAATCACTCTCTACCGACTGATAATACAAAAGAACTTTTTATAGACAGACTAGACTCAACTATAGTTAAAATAGACTCGATTCTGATTATTTTCTTACAAGCTTAAACGACTCGACTCTAATTACTTTACAGACTCAAACAAAATTACAAATCATTTCTATTCGCAGTATGGCACATGGGCGGCCACCTTTGGGAGATAAAGTCTCAGTGCGAGTACAATAATTTCTACAAATGGACAAACTGCTTTTCCTATTTTTTATAAAATGTTGAGTTACATCATGTCTTCTTTTTTACTATCGAACAACCATCTTTGCTTTTTACTATTGAAAGATATAATAGTGAACACCCTCCTTTGTCTAGGATTCCAGCAAAAGTAGAAATAGAAGGAAAAGAACACTTCTTCGTAGCATCACAAATTAAGTTAGGAAGAGATAGTCCTAATGAGTCTCAAGTAAATTTAGAAGATATTAAAAAAAAATTATGTGCAAAATAATTATTCCAATTTAATGCTTTACAATATAAGAAAACAAATAGAAACAATATTACATAAAGAAATAGGAAATCCTAATGTAGAAAAAGGGAAAGAGAAAATAAAATCTCAGGAAATTTTTAGAAATCCTTTAGTAAAACCAATTGACTTAAAAATGGAAAAATTTAACTTACCACATAGATATGATCCGAAAATACTAGAACAAGTCAAAGAAAAATTAGAAAATTTAGATATAATGAAGTTGTACTTAAGTGTAATTAGAGAAAACTCTAATAGCAATTCTGAGAATGATAAGCAATTCTCAGACAAAATATGAACAAAAGAAACTTATAGAAAATATAGAAACACAAAAAATTGTTATCATAGACCATCTTTTCCAGATATCCAATATGAAGAACATCACCAAGTAATTCCTTGCAATATTATAGAGATAATTTAGTAATTTGGAATATTGAGGGATTAGTTGATTACCAAATTTTAGGATTATATTCAGAAATGATGACTTATGCAATGGCTCTCAAAATGAAAATAACAACAAATGAAAAACATATAGCAAAAGCAATTGTTTATGGATTTACAGGAGTACTCAGTGATTGGTGGAGTAATTATTTAATAAAAGATTCTAGAAATTTTATACTTAACAAAACTAGAATAAAAATAGAAACAGGATCAATAAGTCAAGGTTTAACAAATCAAATAGAAGATCCAAAAATCTTTCAAGAAAGAATCTTTGAAATATTATCTAACTTAACATACCCTTCTTTGCAAGACTTTAAATGGTATAAAAATATATTCATTACAAAAGTATTAAATAGAAATGATTGTCACACACCTTATTGAAAAAACAAGATTTATAGCTGGATTACCTAAATTATTTGCAAAAAAAGTAAGAGAAAGACTTAGAATGAGATATAATGGAAATATTTCTTACCAAGACTTAACCTATGGACAAATAGTAGCAATAATAAATACAGAATGTTTAGTATTATGCACAGATATGAAATTAAAAGCCAAAATGAAATCTGAGAAATAAACAAGTAAAAAAGAATTAGGAAATTTTTGTGAACAATACGGATATGAAAAAATAGAAGTACCCTCTAGAAAATCCAAAACAAAGAAATACTACCCTAAAAAATTTTATAAGAAATATCCAAAACGAAAATTTTATAAAGATAAAGCCAAAAATAAAAAGAGAACATACTATCAAAGGAGATTTTTGTGAACAATATGGATATGAGAAAATAGTAGCACCCTCTAGAAAATCCAAAACAAAGAAATACTTCCCTAAAAAATATTATAAGAAATATCCAAAACAAAAATTTTATAAAGATAAAGCCAAAAATAAAAAGAGAAAATACTATCAAAAAAGAAAAGATAAGAAGAATATAAAGTGTTATAAATGTGGAAGATATGGACATTATAGTAATGAATGCAGAATAAAAAAGAAAATAAAAGCACTAACCATAGATAATGATATAAAAGATCAAATAATAAAAATCTTAATAGACACTGACCAATCCAGCATAGAAAATAGTAGTAAATTTGACTTAGACGTTTTTGAAATAATAAGTTCCTCAGAAAATTCATGCACTGAAACTGATAACCAAGAAGAAAGAATATATAGTTGTAGACATGTGAATATGATTAGATCAGAAACAAATACACAAACCTTATTGATAGATTATATAATGAATTAGAAAAATTAGAAGAATGGTGAAAATCCCAAAAAGAGATAGAAAAGTTGAGTTCTTGCTAATCTATTGTACAAAGGTTTACAGATAATTCTGAGATCTTTTATAAAGTCTGCTACATAGTCAAGGCACCCTAAAAATCTTTGTAATTGGGTTTTGTCCTTTATTTCATCAGGAAATTTATAAGCAAATTCTATTGATCTTTTGATTGGTTTGATCATATTTCTATATCTATCATGTCCTAAAAACCTTATTTTAGTTTGGAATAAACTCATTTTACTTTCAAAAACTACTAATCCTTGTTGTTTTACTATTTGTGAGAATTTTGTAAGATGCTTAAGATGTTGTTCAATAGAGTTGGAGAATATTAACGCATCATCTACATACACTAAGGAGAAATTACTATGTTCATTAAATATATCATTCATTATTTTTTGAAATTCCATTGGTGCATTTTTCAATTCAAAGAGCATTACATTCCACTCATATTGTCTAGAAGGGACGTTGAATTCTATTTTATATCTATCTTTCTCATCTATCTGTATTTGCCAAAATCCTAATTTCATATTAAATTTTGAATAAATGCAACTACTATGTAATCTTTTTATTAAATTTTGCTTAATTGGTATAAGATATCTAATCCATCTAAGGGATTTGTTTAAGAGTTTATAATTAATTACTAACCTCGGGATTCCTCTTTCTATTTCGGAATTTTTATTAACATAAAAAGCAGTACCATATGTATATACATATACTATAGTATATAAATATATAGTATATATATATGTTGTATATATACACTATTGTATATACTATATACCACATATATATATAATATAGTATATATGTATATATACACTATAGTATTTACTATATATAATATATGTAATATATATTATTATATATAGTATATGTTCTATATATTCTATAAATATTTTAATTAAATTTAAATAATTATTATAATATAAAATCTTATAATATAATGTTATAAATATATTTATATAATATTATAATCATACTATAAAACACATACGTGTGTACTATATACCATCTATACATTGTAATTCTACATATATTATAGTATATTTATAAATTTTTATAAATATTTCATTAAAATATTAATTAAAAAATAAATATTACAAATTTAATATTTATAAGAAAAAATATCTCTTTTAAATATTTTTAAATGATATATTACTAAAATTTAAATTTTTTAAGAAATAAAATACTATTTATTCTAAAATAAATAACTAGTTTTTAACTTAAATTACTCGATAACACCACTAACTTGTATAATTTCAATGAAAAAAGAAATAATTACCTTATTAAAAAAATTAGAAACTATAACATTTAGTACATTTTTTTTAATTAAGAACTTCGAATTTAAATTGATTTTCTCACAATTTAAAAGAACTTTCATGTAATTATCTTCACATTCCATTTGGAGAACTTGCCTTCCCGTTTAGTTTTTACAAATCAGCCCATCCATTATGACTAATTCAATTTGTAAAATTCTTCGCAATTAAGATATTAATATTATTGAACTAGTTGAATAGTCTAAATTTTTTAATTTTTAAATAAATTTTTTATATTTTTAAATTTTTTTAAAATCCTCTATCATAATAAAAATAATTTATATTATATCTATTTTTTCCATTTTAATAAAAAGATTCCAACCCAACAAAGCATCTTCTCTAATCGCTAGGGAAGATGGTGCAGAGCTGCAACTGCTAATCGCTGGGGAAGCCCACCGCCGTCGAGACTATTTGACACATCACCAACAATCAGTCCACTGCTGTCTAGTGCTGATTTTTCCAGCTGGAAATTTTTTAGTTTTGACATTTAGGTTTCCTTCGTTAACAGAGGAAGAAGGATTTTTCTGAATTGCTCGTAAACGATATTTTGCCTTTTCAATTTGCGTAGATAATTCAGTTCTCGGCCCAATTATTAATTTGTTGATTCGAATTGAATCTCTGAAAGACTGTTGCGCTATACGCTGCCCGCTAGTTCAAGAAAATCAAATAAAGTCCAACTTGCACACGTGGTTTTGTTTCATGAACTGATTTTGCTTTATTAACCAAAACTCTCTTACATTTCTTGTATATTTCACAACGAATCTCTATTTTTCTAATCATAATGAAAATAAACCTTTATGATTTATATTTATAATTTTAATAATGTTAAGTGCCGAAATGAAAAATATAGTTAACAAATTTTTAAACATTAGGCACTTGCTGCCGAAAACAATAAAATCTTTGTGTACATATATAACCATCCTTACTAACCACATATTGTCTAAAAAAATCTAATTCTTTCTCAATATGTCCCTTAAAAAATCTGATTTTGATATCCCTTTTAGTCAAGAATTGGACTTCACAATCACCAATTAATATGCTTTTCTCCCGCGTATTTCTTTGTTTATAGTTGGATATTCTAGTATCTTAGGCATAGAAGAACTATAACAATCTATTCCAAACTTGGTAGTTAAATTCTATTGTGGTGACGATATTGTAGGAGAGATTTCTAAGAAAAATTAGGTTGACTCTAAAATCCGTTACTTAAACAAAACTAAATTTTATGAAATCATATTAAATATTAGACGATACACCCCGTACCTTACCAAAAAAACGATCCTTGTTTATCATCCCATCATCTTGGAAGTGCTCTTTTTTGGGAAAAAAAAATGTTTCCATTCTTTAAAGTATCGTTTCCAATTTTAATTTAAAAAAATAGAAATATATATATATATATATCTTCCACTTGAAAGAAAGAGACAGGAAGAGGGCCGGATTAGGCCCAAGTAGGCGGAAAGGGGTAAAAGAGAAGGCTTCCTTTCCGGAGACAACACTGCCGACAGAACGAACGCACAAATTGCAGCGCATGGTCGGCCGATATGAATATTTATTGACCGAATTATTCATTATTTATTTTTTCATGTGAGAAAATAAATAAAGGGGCGTTCGGTTTGATAAAAACCTTTTCTTTTCTAACCCTTTGTGTAAAATTTCTTAAATTAGCAAAAAAATAATTTTTTCATGCTTTGGAAAAATCAAGGCTCAAAACTTAAAAAAAAAAATTAACAATTTAAACTAGTTTTGCAGGTTGGAAAATCTCATTGCCATTCCCTGTCAGAAAAAAAATGTATTCTTAAAATTGAGATATATATTTGGGACATATTGCTTTAAAACTATCTAAAATATTATTTTCTTTTACCATATTTGTGTAATACTCCAAATTTTTGAAATATTATTAGAATTTTAAAAAAAAACTCACAAAGTTAGGAAGCTGGGGATTGAATTGAAACAATCAAAAAATTTTAGATTTTGTAGCTATACAGATCCCACAGCCGTAGATATCCAAATTCAAACGAATTAAGTAAAATTTATTTGTAAATCTTTGAACATATATGTGCGATAGTGAAGGAGGGATCAAAACCCCAAATCAATTTTTGCAAATTTCCTTTGAAATCTCAAGAATTTTCTCTCTTTATTTGTCACAGCCGGCAAAGAAAAAAATCCAAAAATTTAGCTAGATTAGACCTCATTGATTGATTAACTCTGTGCATCATCGTCGCAATAAGGAGGAATCATCATTCCAGTCATCGTCTTTCCAAGTTTTACATAAATCAGTGATCAATTTCCATCAAGAGAACTAGGTACACAATTCTGTTAAATCAGGAGTTCAGTCAAGTCAAGACGAACCAGCCAGGGAAAGTACAGGTCTGATGCTAAGGGCTGGGCCTTGTTTTGGGCTTAGCCCGAATTAAGATTGGGCTAGACTAGTTGGGTTGATTTGGAATAATTAAATGGGCTTGAGTTTTGTTGGGCTAGCCTATTGGGTTAGATCGAGTATGCAACCGGGTTTGGGCTTCCGGAATTAAAATTGGATCCCAAATCCAAGATCAGAAATAGTTAAATAACAAAATAAAAAGGGAAAAATTGAAAACTAGCTGGCTCAAGGGGAATATAACCAGTTCACTTTCGGTTCAAGCTAAGACAAATTAGATAAACAATTAAACTAACCAATTCAATTCTGGTTCAGTGATAATACCACTATTTTAGGCCTAGTTCGGGGGGTTTTATGTATAAACCAGGTCAATTTATTGTATAAAGAGCTGGTTTAGTGAGTAATAAGGTTGGTTCAATACTTTTCAGGCTAATTTAGGGCTAGTTTAGTGTAGTAAAAGTCGGTTTATGGCTGATTCAATGATATAATAACTGGTTCATGGGGACTCAACCTTCTCATGGTCAGTTTATGGCTGGTTTAGTCTTCTAATGGCTGATTCATGACTGGTTCAACACTTTAATTGATAGTTTTAGATTTTAACAAACTAGTTTTATGTTTTAAGAGACTGGCTTATGACTTGTTTGACCAGTTCAGGACTTTAGTGACCTTGATATAAGTTTAAGCACGAAAATTTAGAATTTTATTTTGTTCATTAATTAGAAAATTTCAACTGTTCAATTCTTAGATATATATGAACTATGAATTAAGATATTTTATTATTTTATAATTTTAGATTGCTTGTATGATTTTTTGTTGAGCTCATGCCATCAAAGATAAGATTTCTCAATTTTCATCGTTTTGCAAATAATAATATGTATTTATGAATATTTACTATTTTCCATATTTATGACAAATTCTAGTTTTATATAATATATCTATTTTCAAAAATTTGATTAAATTCTATTAAGAAGTATAATAAGGGATGGGTATATAATTTTTAGATTTATTTTGGGGAAAATGTCTATTACTTATGATTGATTTAGTTTATACCTGTAAATAGAAAGATTCTGTTAAACCGCTCTGTAATTTCTGAAAAACTATTTTGAAAGAAATTTTAAATTTTAGAACACTACAACTAATGATAATAAGCGTTAACTAGGGTACCTGACTTGCACATCTGTATACCAATAAACTAAGATGTTGCCGTTCCATTTTTCAATAGACTGAGTATTGCTGTTCTTTTTTTGGTAAACTGATTGTCACCATTCTGTTATTCGACAAACTGCGAGTCGCCATTCTAATTTTTGTTATCTGTGACGCTTTGTATTTCAAACTTCCTAAAATATAAATATTTGTTAAAAATCTATTTTCAATGAACTACATATTATATCTATATACATGTCATTTGTTTTCATAAATACATATTATTATTCACTGGATTTTTAGACTTACACTTTTTTTTTTCCAGATTCTAAATTCTTTGGTCAAACAAATCCTGCTACCTGAGAGGAATCCAAATTATTTGCTGTCTTTTGTTTGAATTTCAAAAGTTAATTATTCAGTTTCTATTAGATTTTGTGTTCTTGAAATTTTAGTATGTTCTATTTGATCACAGACATGTTTTATATTATGTATTGACAGATCAGTTGCTATGGATTGAATTATATCTTGTCTCATTTTATTTCAGATTATTATTTTAGTTGAATTTCATATTATTTTGTTTGGCTTGCAATATTAGAGTCAAGGTTCGAAAAACCGAACCGTTCATCGAACCGGAAAAGTTACCGGTTCACGGTTCACTGGTCCAACCATCAATTGAACTTTTATTGAACCGTAATTGAACCATGACGTCATAATTATATAATATTTATATTTATATTTATATAAATATAAAAAAAAATTAAAGGTCAATATTATTAATTATTTATAATAATATCAATTAATATTCAAGATTTAATTATTATAGTGCATGCAAAATAAAAATAACAAACCATTAATCTATCATTCAAATAAAGATGAAGAATTTAAATTATAATTGTTTATTTTTATAACTATTCTAAAAGAAAAAAAAAAGTTTATATGTTATAATTTCTTTTACACGGTTATAAATTGACAAAAAAATAATATCAAATAATTATAAAAATGAAAATAGCATATAAAATTAAAAATAATTAAATTAGTTATATCCATTCTTTGAAATGTAGTATAAGGACTCAAATTTACATCTTCTTTATTTTTTATGAAATATAAATTATTGAATTAAATTTAAGATAAATAATTTTTATTTTATATTTTATATTACACTTTTAAATTTAAAATTTTATGAAATATGTGAATTATTCATTATGTGATGAAATTAGAATAAGTTAATTTAAAACAAATTATCAATATATATTTTAACAAATAATAAGATTACATTAAAGTAGTAGTGATTTAGTGGTAGAATAGTCAGTATTCTATGCAATGACCTAGGTTCAATTCCTTCCTCACGCATTACTTTAGCAATTTTATCAAAAATAATTGAATCGGCCCGTTTGCATTGAACCATGACCGATTCACCAGTTCGAACGATTCTAAAAAAACATGCCGATTTTCTGGCATATGTCGGTTTTTAGCAAGAACCGAACCGGCAATATAACCGGTCGACGGTCCAACCGGTCTGACTGGCCGGTCCAGCCTAGTTTTTCAAACCATGGTTGGGATTTATCTACATTATTTTTATACTTGCTTCTAAAATTTTATTTTTTTATATTATTTTTGAGACAAGGTTTATTTGAAAAAATCAAGACTTTGGAAGTTAAAATAAAAGAGAAAATAAATTAAGTAACATGTATAAGTATTCAATTAATAAAATTTAAAGTAAAAAATTTGAAGTGAGAAGAAGTAAAAAGATCATTAACTAAATTGATAAATAGATTGAAATCATATAATTATGTTGATAAAAAGCTAAATGACCTATAATAAATAATTTAA
Source organism: Thlaspi arvense (assembly GCA_911865555.2). Classification (NCBI taxonomy): domain Eukaryota; kingdom Viridiplantae; phylum Streptophyta; class Magnoliopsida; order Brassicales; family Brassicaceae; genus Thlaspi; species Thlaspi arvense. The sequence continues at coordinate 5,966 of CAJVSB020000583.1, read as the reverse complement.
TATAGATCTTAAAATTTCAATTTCATTTTTAAAGTCGAAAATAAATAGGATAATTGAGTCAAACATACTTGTCTCTAACGATCTATTCTTTGACTTAATTTTTGTAAAATAAGAAATCTCTTAATATTAGGTGAATCCCAACATTTGAGGACAAGAGGAAGATATGGAAATCCAGAAAAGTGTTAAAGATAATTCCTTGTTTTATTTTAGATTAGGATTTAATTTCTATGTAATTATCTTTAGAGGAATTAGAGTTTTACTAGGATTATAATTCCTATTAGATCTAGGATTAGTTTTCCTATAAATAGGACCCTTTGTAGATCATTCAAGTTCATGGAATAAAGATTGAGTGTTTATATTTTCCATCAGTGGTATCAGAGCCATCTTCCTAAGATCCTTCTGCAGTAAGGACTTAAGTGAAGAAATTGAGAGTTTGAGGGGCTTAGGTGAGAATAGTACAAAAAAACAGGGACCTGAACTTAAATAAGTTCAGGGTTCAGAGTGAGAATCTGGAGAGTTGAGAGACTGAACCGTAATTCAGAAATCCTCGAAGGACCAAATTGCAATTTGGTCATCTTCATCCTTGGAGCAGATCCGACGGAAGCAGATCTGTCCAACCCGGTTCGGATCCGTCCGAACCCGAAGCAGTCTCCAACCCGTTGCAGATCAGTCGGTTGTAGCAAGATCCGTCCAACCTGTTGCGGATCCTCCAACTGATTGCAGAGCAGATCCATCCGGCTGAAGCTGAAGCAAATCCGGCCAAACCCAAAGAAGATCCAGAGCCGAAGCTGTCCGTCCAAACCATTGCAGAAGACCAACTGAGCAGATTAACAACAGATCTGGAGCAGATCTTCACCAGTAAGACAGACCCGAAGCAGATCAGATCCATCCAACTGGTTGCTGAATCAGACACCCGACTGTAGCAGACGATCCGGACAATCCAGAAGATCCACCCGGAACTGTTGCAGAAACCGAAGGACCCGAAGCTGTCCAAAGCTGTTGCAGATCCGTCCAGGTGTTGCTGAATCCAACAGACCGAAGCAGATCCAATCTGCTGCAAATCTGCGCAAGCCCGAAGCAAGTTGCAGATTTGTCCGAGAGACCCGAAGCAGAATCTGACAGACCAGTTCCGATCCAACAGATCCAGTCACCCGACGTTGAAGATCCGTCTGAAGCAGATTTGTTCAACCTGTTGCGAACCGTCCAAACCCGAGCAGTTCCATCCAACTGATTTCAGATCCGGCCGAACCCAAAGCAGTTCCTCCCGAATCAGATCCATTCAAACTGTTGCGGATCCGTCCGACTGAAGTAGTTCCGTCCAACTGATTGAAGATCCGGCTGAACCCGAAGAAATTCCAAACCCGAAGTAGTTGCAGACTCTCTGACCCGAGGCTAACCATCCGAGCGTTGCAGATCCGAAACAGTAGCAGATTCCGTCTGAACAGGTTGCAGCAAAATCCAAACCGAAGCAGAAACTGAACTGCAGATCAGAAGAGGTTCTACCCGACCCGACCCGGTCCACGTGAAACGGGCCGACCCGACCCGACCCGGCTGAACCGGGTTGACCCGGACTGGTTCATCAGAAACTGTCCAATTGAACCAGATTGCTTGAACCAGCCTAAACCAAATTGGCAGATTTGAACCAGACTATCCAAAAAGCCTAAAATAACCGGATCAATCAAAAGGGCTTCCAATGGCGTCCGATAGCTTCGTACAACCCGCCATTCCACGGTTTGATGGACATTATGACCACTGGAGCATGTTGATGGAGAATTTCTTAAGATCCAAAGAATACTGGCAAGTGGTTAGTGAAGGTATTACAGAACCTTCATCAAAAACCGAAGGCGGAGCAGAACCATCAACACCAACAGTATTGACAGCCATCCAAAGGACAGAATTGGAGAGTTTAAAGCTGAAAGACCTAAAGGCCAAAAACTATCTCTTCCAGGCAATAGACCGAACGGTCTTGGAGACTATTCTCAACAAGGAGACTTCAAAGGACATATGGGACTCCATGAAAAAGAAATATCAAGGCTCATCAAGAGTGAAGCGTGCACAGCTTCAAGCCTTGAGACGAGACTTCGAGATTCTCGAGATGAAAGACGGTGAGTCTATCACGAGCTATTTTTCTCGAACCATGGAGATTGTCAACAAAATGCGGTTTCAAGGAGAGAAGATGGATGATGTCACCATAGTTGAAAAGATCTTGCGCTCCCTAACACCAAGGTATGATTTTGTTGTTTGCTCCATTGAGGAATCTAAAGATCTTGATTTACTCTCAGTTGATGAACTCCAAAGCTCCCTTCTGGTACATGAGCAAAAGTTGACCCGAAGTTCAACTAAGGAGGAACAAGCCCTTAAGGCCTATACTCTTTCCCGATCTTCGAACTCTAGAGGAAGAGGTCGAGGAAGAGGAAGGGGAAAAGGTAAAGGAAGAGAAGGACAGGGTTTCAGAGATGGAGACAAACAACAGGAACAGCATCCAAAAACCAACAACAACCAAGGCCGAGGGAGAGGACGACATAACAAATCCAAGGTCGAATGTTATAGGTGTCACAAATACGGCCATTACAGTTATGATTGCTACACCAAAATGCCGAATAAAGAAAGAGGGGAGAAAACAAACTTTGCAGAACAACAGGAACAGCAGCATGATGCTGAAACCATTCTGATGGCCACCCACGTCACAAACCCATCCGAATCAGATGTATGGTATGTAGACACGGGATGCAGCAATCACATGTGCGGAAGTAAGTCACTTTTCTCAAATCTAAATGAGAATTTTCAATCAACTGTTTGCTTTGGTGATAGCTCTGCAGTTGAGGTACTCGGGAAAGGTGATATTAACATTCGCACCAAGAATGGCTTTGTAGAAACCATCTCCAACGTCTTCTATGTTCCAGACCTGAAAAGTAACTTGTTGAGCGTTGGACAACTGCAAGAGAAGGGTTATGTAATAACCATCCAGAAAGGATCGTGCGAGATATATGATCCTAAAAGAGGAGCCATTGCTGCCATCAAGATGAGTACAAACAGGTTATTCCCCTTAAAACTTCAGCATGCTCCTTCCTGTTTCTTGACCGAAATCAAGAATCCATCTTGGCTTTGGCATTACCGATACGGGCATTTGAACTTTGGAGGATTGAGGACTCTTCAACAGAAGAATATGGTTAAAGGTCTTCCTCAGATTATAGCTCCTTCACAAGTTTGTGAAGACTGTGTTGTTGGCAAACAACCTCGCTCTCAGTTCCCCCAAGGAAAATCATGGAGAGCCAAGAAAGTACTAGAGTTGATCCATTCTGACATTTGTGGCCCTATCACTCCGACTTCCAACGGTGGTAACCGTTATTTTATTACTTTCACCGATGATTATTCTAGGAAGACTTGGGTCTATATTTTGCAGGAAAAGTCAGAAGCTTTTGGGATATTCAAAAGTTTCAAGGCACAAGTGGAGAAAGAGACAAGGAAAGCCATAAAAACTCTAAGGACTGACCGAGGTGGAGAATATTGCTCCAAGGAGTTCGATGCCTTCTGTGACAACCAAGGCATTCGAAGGGAGCTTACTGCAACCTATTCACTTCAACAGAATGGAGTCTCTGAGAGGAAGAATAGAACCATTCTCAACATGGTTCGTAGCATGATCACCAAAGGAAGGATCCCGAAAACCTTCTGGCCTGAAGCAGTTAATTGGAGTGTTCATGTGCTGAATAGGAGCCCTACTTTTTCTGTCCTCAACATGACACCAGAACAAGCATGGAGTGGGAGAAAGCCATCTGTTGACCACTTCAAAATCTTTGGGTGCATCGCATATGCACATGTTCCTGATCAGAAAAGGAAGAAACTGGATGACAAAAGCGAAAAGTGTGTCTTCTTGGGGATAAGTGAAGTTTCTAAGGCATACAAGCTTTACAATCCAGTCACCAAAAGGATTGTAATCAGCAGGGACGTTGTTTTTGACGAGGGAAACACTTGGGATTGGAGTAATGATGTTTCGAGGCAGCAGCCTATGCAGGTCAGTTTTGATGATAAAGACACAGACCCATCATCTCCTCAACAAATTCAAACCTCTGGCAAACACACCATTCAGATTGATCCTACAGAAGAGCCTCAACAACGTCCTAGAAAGAAACCTAACTGGATGCAAGACTATGTAACAGGTGAGGGGTTATCTGATGATGATATTGCTCACTTTGCCTTATTTGCAGATTGCGATCCCATTAGATTTGAAGAAGCTGCTAAGGATCCAAAATGGCAAAAAGCAATAGATGAAGAGATCAGGGCCATTGAAAAGAACAACACTTGGGACTTGGTAGACCTTCCAGCAGGACAAAAAGCCATCGGAGTCAAATGGGTTTACAAAACCAAACTAAATAAGGATGGCAGCATCAACAAGCACAAGGCCCGACTTGTTGTAAAAGGGTACAAGCAGGAATATGGAGTTGACTACAATGAGGTGTTTGCTCCAGTTGCTCGCCTTGACACCATCCGACTGGTATTATCCATGGCTGCACAGAAGTCATGGCCTATCTATCAGCTGGATGTAAAATCAGCCTTCCTGCATGGAGACCTACAAGAAGAGATATATGTTGATCAACCTCTTGGATATGCCAAGCATGGCAATAAGCATAAAGTCTACAAGCTCAGAAAAGCTCTATATGGCTTAAAACAAGCCCACGGGCTTGGTACAGTCGTATTGAAGCTTATTTCACCCGAGCAGGTTTCCAGAAGTGCCCTTATGAACATACTCTCTTCACAAAGACTCATGCCAATGGAAGTATACTTATGGTATGTCTGTACGTAGATGACCTCATCTATACTGGGAATGACAAAGATATGCTTGCTGAATTCAAAGAGAATATGATGTCAGAATTTGAAATGTCAGACCTAGATTTGATGCATTACTTCCTTGGTATTGAGGTTTCTCAGTCATCACTTGGAATCTTTGTTTCACAAAGAAAATATGTTCTTGAGATTTTAGATAGATTCCAGATGAAGGATTGCAATCCTGTTGGCACACCCCTGAATATGGTCTCAAGCTCAAAAGAGATGATGAAGGGAAGAAGGTGAATCCCACAGTCTACAAACAGATGGTTGGATGCTTGATGTACTTAACCGCAACAAGACCGGACATTATGTATAGTGTCAGTTTAATAAGCCGGTATATGGAAAATCCATCTGAAAATCATCTCTTAACTGTCAAAAGGATTCTGCGATATTTGAAAGGTACAGTTGACTTTGGAATCCTTTATCAGAAAGGAAATAATGAAGATTTGCTTCTTGGCTTTACAGATAGTGATTATGCTGGAGATATTGATGACAGAAAGAGTACATCAGGTTATGTATTCATGATGAGTTCTGGAGCAATCTCTTGGTCATCAAAGAAACAACAGATAGTTACTTTATCTTCTACAGAAGCTGAGTACGTTGCTGCAACAACATGTTCTTGTCAAGCTATCTGGTTAAGGAAGTTGATGGAAATGCTTCAAAGCAAGCAGGCGGGACCAACTACTATCTTTTGTGATAATGCTTCAGCAATCAAGATTTCCAAGAATCCAGTGTTACATGGGAGAAGCAAACACATAGATGTTCGTTATCACTTTCTGCGGGATCAGTGCAATAGTGGTGTGATCAACCTTGAGTTTTGTCCAAGTGGTGAACAAGTTGCAGATATTATGACCAAACCCCTCAAACAAGATGTGTTTGTGAAGCTTCGATCAAGACTTGGGATGATTTCAGTTAAGGACATCTCTCTAAACTGATTTCCGTAGTTATCAGTTTAAGGGAGGGTGTTAAAGATAATTCCTTGTTTTATTTTAGATTAGGATTTAATTTCTATGTAATTATCTTTAGAGGAATTAGAGTTTTACTAGGATTATAATTCCTATTAGATCTAGGATTAGTTTTCCTATAAATAGGACCCTTTGTAGATCATTCAAGTTCATGGAATAAAGATTGAGTGTTTTATA
>CAJVSB020000582.1:0-38729 GCA_911865555.2 Thlaspi arvense | reverse complement strand
GAGGTAGTTCCACAAACTCTTGCACTACCAACTACTCCCACATTGCTAGTTACTCCTACACTGCTAGTTATTTTCATGCCATCACTTGTCCTAGCACAGCTAGCTCTCTTCTCTCACTGGAGCTGGTGAAATTGATGCTCAGGCTATAGGGGCAGGTATGGCCTTTAGTTTATCTACTTTAAGGCTAGACTTGCAAAGGAAAAGATCATAGAGAGAGCCCACACGTTAGGGGCAACAGAGTTCCATGGTGCTAAAGATCCCTTCCAGGTTAAGAAGTGGATCTAAGAGATAAAGTAGATTTTTGACTTGATGCATTGCATCGAGGACTAGCAAGTGTAGAGTGCTACTTGCCTATTTAAAGGCTGAGCCTTACAATGGTGGAAGCCTTACAGGGCCAGGCAGCTAGCACAGAAAGTTATCAGCTAAGTGGAGTTTAAGATCAAGTTCGATAAATAGTATTTCCCAGCAATGTACCAGGATCAGAAAATAATGGAGTTCTTGAATTTGAAACAATGGAACATGACAGTGGTCGAATATGGGGCCAAGTTTATAGAGTTGTCCTAATTTACACATATGTTTATGGTCAATAAGCATAATAAATGCAGGTTGTTTGAGGATGGGCTCAAATTGGAGATTCTGGTGAAGATTAAGATGCATAGGCATAGTTCTTTTGTAGACTTGGTGGAGGATGCTACCCATGCTAGGGAGATAGAGGTAGATTTCACTCGAAGAAGACAAGAAAGGACCAAAAGGAGTGCCCCAACAACTATGTCAAACAAGAGGGAGGGACAGTTGCAGGAAAGATTGATGACAACTTTGCCATCAGATTAGAGAAGGGAGTATCTGCAAGGCTAGGTCTTGGTTTGTATTTATTTCTAGCATGGTACTGAAGAATAGAGATCTGTAGTAGCAGTGTTAGGATGCGATAGAGCCATTGAGTTAGAGATGCTGAGAGCACTGCTAGGAAGAGTGCCTTAGTAGTAGGAAGATCGATAGTATGGGCTTCATTGTGTTTCCAGGTGTAGAAGTATCATAAAGGAAATGCATGAAGGGCTTTGGAGTATGTTATAGATGCAAGCAAACAAGGCATTTTAAGAAGGACTGTCTGTAGACAGCCTAGAGTGTATTTTTCTACTAGATAGGACACATCATAGAGATGCTAGACAAGAGAGAATGGGTTGCCGACTGGGAGGTAGAGAGTGACCCTAGGTAGACTAAGGGCAGAGGCTCGAGTATTCACCATGACCCAACAGAAGGCGAGGTTGCCTCAAACACTATGATGGATATTTTGTCTATCCATAGCATGGATGCGTATATGCTGATAAACTTAGGTTGTACATATTATTTCATATCATGTACATTAGCTACTAGATTGGGATTAATGGCAGATAGACTATAAGTATAGCCATTTCTATGCTAGTAAAGAAGACTTTTGTAGCAGAGCAGGTATATAAGGATTGTAAGATAAGTGTAAAGGAGCAGAGTTAGCAGGGGATTTGATTCCACAGGACATGTATGCTTTAGATGTGACTTTGGGAATGGATTGGATGATGGCTTATAGAGCACGTGTATATTATTTTAGGAAGGAGGTCATTTTTCAGTTACCTAATGGCAAGGAGGTATGTTTTGTAGGAGAGAAGCATATTCTGCCTACTTGTGTTATTTTAGCATTAACAGCCACCAAACTATTCAAGAAAGGGTGTGAGGCTTATCTGGCTTATATGGTCGATAAGGAAACAAAGACTGAAGCTAGAGATATATTAGTGGTGAACAATTTCTAGATGTATTTCCATATGAGCTTCCAAGGCTACCACTTGATAGAGAGGTGGAGTTAGGTTTATAGCTGATTTCAGGCATATAGCCGATATCGTGCTCCTTATAGGATGGCACCAGCTGAGTTAAAGGAACTTAAGACTTAGTTACAAAAATTGATTGACAAGGGTTTTATCTAACCTAATACGTCACCTTGGGAGCACTAGTTGTGAAGAAGAAAAATGTTACTTTAAGACTATGCATAAACTATAGTAGCTGAATAAGTTAACTGTCAAGATCAAGTACCCATTGCTAAGGATAGGTGATTTGTTTGATTAATTGCAAGGTGTTTGAGTGTTTTCTAAGATAAATCTAAGGTTAGGATACTATCAGCTACAGATTAAAGTAGAGGATGTACCCAAGACAGCTTTCAAGATGAGGTACAAGCATTATGAGCTTTTGGTAATGCCCTTTGGATTGACTAATGCACTGACAGTTTTCATGGATTTGATGAACGGGGTGTTCCAGCCTTACTTAGATAAGTTTGCAGTAGTGTTCCTTGATAATATATTGATTTACTCTAAAGACAAGGCAGAGCATGTTGAGCATTTGAGGATTACGTTATAGAAATTAAGGAAGAAGCAATTATGTGCTAAATTAAGCAAATGAGAACTTTGACTTGACAAAGTTGTATTCTTAGGCCATATGATATTAGTTGAGCAAGTATTGGTGGACCCCAAGAAAATAGAGGCTATAATGCAGTGGGAGTCACCCACCAATGTCGTTAAGGTGAGGAGCTTTCCAAGATTGGCGGGTGCTACAGGAGGTTTATAGAGAAATTTTCCATCATAGCTTCTCCTTGACTAAGGTACTAAGGAGAAATGAAATGTTTAACTAGACAGAGGAGGGTTAGTGCAGTTTTGAGAAATTGAAAAAGAAGTTGACTACAACTCCAATTTTGACATTGCCAGAGAGTGGGAAAAGTTACAATGTATACAGTGATACCTTTAGGAGGGGACAAGGATGCGTATAGGTGTAGGATGTGAAGGTGATGGCCTATGCCTTTTGATAGCTAAGGCCACATAAGTTGAACTACCCCACTCATGATCTTGAGCTTGTTGTGGTCGTATTTGCATTAAAAATTTGGAGACATCACTTGTATGGGGAGCACTACTAGATTTTGATATATAATAAAGGTCTTTTGTACATCCTGACCTAGAAAGAGTTGAAACTTAGACATCAAAGATGGATGGAACATTAAAAAGATTATGACTGTAATATCACCCATGAAAGCAAATGTAGTAGCTAATGCTCTTAGCAAAAATCTTCAAGGATGCTTTCTAACCTACGAGCATTATATGTGCCCCTACTAGTAGAGTTGAGATCTTTCAGTGTATAGTTATCAATAATAGACTAGGCAGCTTTTTTGGCTAGATTTCAGGTTAGACCTACTTTGGTTTCTCAGATTAAGGAGGCATAGGTGCAAGATCCACAATTATTGACAATAGCAGAAGAGATTAGGAATGGAAAGGAGAGTGACTTTAGATTAAAAGAAGATGGCATATTGATGTTTAAGGACAGGGTATGTGTACCCAAGGTGGGAAAACTAAGAGAACTAATAATGAAGAAACTCATTGCTCAGCATATGACATGCATCCAAAGAGTACTAAGATGTATTAGAATTTGAGGCAAAATTACTAGTGGGTTGGCATGAGAAAGGAGATAGCAAATTATGTATTCTAGTGCTTGATATGTCAGCAGGTAAAAGTAGAGCACCAAGGACTAGTGGGTAAATTGTAGCCATTACCGAATCTAGAATGGAAGTTGGATCACATTGCTATGGATTTTATGATAGAATTGTCGAAAACCATAAGGGGAAATGATACTATATGGGTTATAATTGATAGATTAAATAAATTAGCATATTTCCATCGATTAAAAGTACTTTTTCATTGGACAAGTTGATTAAGTTGTGCGTGAATGCGATAGTCAATATACATAATGTGCTAGTATCAATAGTGTCTGACAGAGATCTTAAATTTACCTCCAGATTCTAGCCTAGTCTACAAAAGTCATGGGCACGTGATTACATTGTAGCACAACATTTACCACAAACTGATTGGTGGTTAGAAAGAACTATTTAGATATTGGAGGATATACTACATGGGTGTATGCTGGAGTTCTTAAGTAGCTGGAATGATCATTTGTCCTTGACAGAATTTGCGTATAATAACAGTTACCACTTTAGCATGGGATGGCACCATTTAAGACTTTGTAGGACACCCATTTGCTGGGATGAGGAAGGAGAGAGAAAGCTATTAGGGCCAGAGATAGGACAAACTACAATGGAGTCACTGCAAGCAAATACACATGGTAACAAAAACATTTGTAACTAATTGAAATTTGTAACTATAAGAGGGTTTATTGTAATGAAATTTGACATTTGTTACAAAAAGGTCCATTTTTTGTTACAAAGAGATAATACTGTTATTTTAAATAAAATGTCATTACAATAGATAAGTTTTTATGTTACAAATAGAAAAAATAGTTACATTAGTTAAAATCTCATTACGCTTAGTGTAGTGACATTTGGAAGAAAGTTTTTTGTAACAAATTTTTCTTCCTTTTGTAACGTGGACATTTTCTTTGCAAAAAAATTCTTATTGTAATGTAAAACTCGTTACCCTAAGTTAATTGATTTTTCTTCTAATTTGATTAATATGGATTATTTAATTAATTATTAAGGCTTGATTAATATTATTCATTTAATTAGTTACTAGGACTCAACTAAATTTTGGATCCTAACCTTGATTTAATCATTTTAAATAAATTCACCCGTAAGTATACAAATTTCAATGTCTTTGTTTTTAACTTTTCAAAACTATTAACTAAAAGTAATTATCTAATCTACAAATAAAAGAAAAATTAAAAAAGGATAAAGGGTTTCAGATTTTTTTTTTGGTTTTTAAATAAGAAAGCAAATAGTAAACAAATAAAAGAAAAATGAATGAGTGGAATTTTGAATGATAAAATAATGAAATGAACAAGTAGAATTTTAAATGATAAGATAATGAATAACGTAAAAGTAAAAATAAAAATGATAAAAAATTCGAATGAATGAATTAGATGGATGAATGAAATAGATAACTGGATTTTCAATAAGATTTTTGTGAAATAAACAAAATTATGATTTTTCCAATTAACGAATTTCTTGAAAAATAATATTTAAGTTCACTTCCCAAAAAATTAACTAAATAAAAGTTTTACCACACTGAGCCCCAATATTAATTTGATTTCTTAATTTAGTTTGATCATTATTCCGACGAATGAATTAAATGGATGAAATAAATAGATAACCAGGATTTCTCAATTTGGTTTAATAATAATCTAAACTTGGCCTTGTATAATTATTATCACAAATTAATTCTATTTGTCAAATTCTATCTAAGCTTTGAGTTTGAGGGATCTAAATATTAACAATGACTTGCATGAATTACAAATTTTAAAACCAATGATTTGCATGAATATTACAAATTTCAGAATCAATTAATCAAGATTTGATGGCTAGGATTCATTAATAGAAAAACTTCAATCATAATAAAAAAGTTTAAACCACATTAAACACAAGTGTACAAGTGTTTCCAAACAATCCCCTCTTATCCAACTTCATCAAAATTTTATTTGAAATCCTATTATATTGTTGAAGGGGTGTTTAAACACTCCATATCCTCTTAGTAACCATTTTGCAAGTTGTTTGAACACTTCACATCCTCTTGCTAAGCATTTTGCACATATTTAAAGCCTTCTCAGTTAATTGTGTCCATCCTCTTCTTAGCTAATTGTTCCATGTCCTCTTCTCAAGTCAATCTCAAAAAGTGGTCGCATGAGTTATCCAGTGCTTTATAAAAGCAAAAGAAAACAAAAAAATGAACATAGTACACCAAAAGAAATAATAGAAACAAATAAATTTGAGAAAGGAACATTCACATAGCACCAAGCTTTAAGTCATAAAACCTTCAAACTGCTCAAGTGGAATAATAAAGGGACTTAAAGTAAAAGTCATTAATAACAATAACAAACTTGGGTAATGAAGACCACATTAGATGTTCGAGATAGGCTTCGAGCTTCAAGTGAAAAATATATGCTTGAAACAACACATTAATCTTTACACTAGGCTTTTCTAAACTTTCCTTGATTGAAATAGGAACATCATTTAAAAGTTTTGCCAGTTCCATCTTCTCATCTTTTCTCACTATCCCATATATTTGAATTTTTCACTAAGCGAGAACAATTGGTAAAGCTTGATGTCACCCATGGCTGATTTCAAATGCTAAGTGTATATTGTCCCATGAGTAATATAATAGTAAATGGCAATATCACCCACGTCAATGACCTAAAAATATCCACTTTTCTTATCATATTTCACCAGGTTAATTTTATCCAAGACTGTCATTGCAAAATGTGCAAAAAGGTTATTGCAGAACTTAGCCAACCAAAAAAAAAATTATTGTTTAGAGGGCATTCAAAGTAATTGTCATAAACCAAATGTATTTGGAAAGACAAACACAAAACCAAAGATATCAACTAGAAATGAAGCCATAATATAACATCAAACATAGAGCAGAAGTATAGATGAATGATAAAATGAACACCAATATTATTTGTTAGGAATGTAAATGATACAAGCCCACAAGAGGCAACATGCTACTTATATTAACTTGAACAAAGTCTAAAACTTCAAACCTTCACCTCAAATATCACATTATGAATTTAATGATTAATATTGTTGCTCTCATTTGATGGTATATGATACATTTCAACATATGTTTGAGGTTGTAAATAATCTAGTGCATAAAATAGACTAGTATCCTTTGACATGCATTTCAAGTCATATCATTAAGGACATTGCTGTTTCTCAACCTCCTTTTGCAAACCCCTTACCCCAGGCTGATATCCCTTTCCTAGCTTTCTATTGCTCGTTTTCTTCTTATCCATCTCACTTTATCTTATGAAACTAGAAACTAAGAATCTCCATATAGATAAATTACCTTACAGCCATTTTTTGTATCATTCATAACCATAACCCAAAAGCCATAGCAACAATCATGTGTCTAGAACAAAAAAAAAAAAAAAAACCTATTAGCACAATGAGTGAGAACAAATAGTCCATTTCTTTTCTATTTAGAGTTCATAATCCCATTCTTGTAATCTGAAAATCTATTACGGCCCCAAACTAAAAGATCATCTCTAAATCAACACCCATAGCTATTTAGAAGATGCATCAGCACAGGGTCAACATAAAAAAAATTAAAATTGCAACTAATTTTGACAAAATGGTAGTCTATGACCGAAAATCTATTTTAATCCTTTGCTTAGAATCAAACATCATAATTAGGTTTAGACGATCTTCCCAAGAAAAAGAAACAAAAATGTTGATACAAAACGATCAAAAGTTTTTCCACAATTTTAGTAAGCAGCTTCCAAGTTGTAATTTTTCCCCTTATCTTAAAGCAAACATATAAATGATAATTACATAATTAAACCAACAATAGAAAGCTAGAGAGTGACAATAGAAGGACTTGAAATGGCGAGCCCATATCCAAATACCATACCCAGAGAGTGACGATTGAAGGACTTGAATTGGTGAGCTTATGTCCAAATACCAGGCTACGTCTCCTAGATTAACTCTAGTCTAGTAGCCACCTCCAAGTCTACCAATCAAAGAACCATGACTGTTTATTGTTGGTTTTGCATAGCTTTAGTTATCAGCCTTATAGATCCATTTATCTAAAGCCTTACATTTGGCCACTGCATGGATGCCATCACTAGTGTGCAGGAGAGAAGCAGAAAAGGCAAGCAGTTATTAGCCATAGTGTTGAAAACCATAAATGAACCAAACAAAATATGTGCAAATTAGTTTTTCTTGTCATTTCTCAGCCATCAATGTGTGTGATGGCACGTTACATGGCAGAAGGTAACTTACATGAGCCCCCACAATATCCAGAGAAAAAATGTAACTTACATGAGCCTCTATCAATGGTAACTTAAGGAAAATAATGTTGTCAGTGGTATTTAGTAATATAAGTCACTAATATTGCAAGCTTCAAGATTGAATATAGTAAAATTTAATTTAGTTGAGGGTTTAAATTTATTGAAACTAGATAATAGGATAACTAACCATGAAGATTCACCTTGATGCCAAAAACTACCAAATAAGTTGAGAAGAGCATTACCAGAGAAAGTGTCCAAAATATGGTTGCTAATTTCATAATAGCTTTCATTAAATTTCTCAAACGTATCAATTCACTTCACAATCAACATAGCATAATTGCCCATAATCAGGCATGTAATCACAGAGTCACTACCAAAATTGCCACATGAAATCGTAGTCCAAATATAAACAAGAAAAACTCCAATATTGCTTCAAAACTCAAAGGAAAATAAGTGTTGTGGAAGAACTAGAATTTCAAAATCCAGCAAAAATAATGTGAAATTTTAATTCCAAAAAAAGATCAAAGTTTGGTAATTGTTTGTTGGTCACAATTAAATCTGAAACAAAGACCACATAAGAAACTCATCATATCCCTCATTTGTAAGTACTCAAAAAAACCTTTTTTCATCCCAGTTATAAGGGACGCAAGAAACATTTTAGCCATAGAACTGTAAAAGCAAGTTGAAGCAACTAAAAATTTTAGATGTAGCATGTTTAAAAAGTGAATAGCAAACAACTTTTTTCTATTTTTCCCCAAATGTTGCTATTAATTGGACAACAAACATGAATATAACATGAATTTAACCATAAAACACTCCAGAAGGGTCTATACTAGAGAGATTTTGAGCAAATGGATGTCGTAGGTAGTGCACAAGTATGAGTTTAAGTAACATTTGATTAAGTCCACATGATTGTGTGTATAAGAAAGGTAGGCAAAACTCAAACAAAGCCAATATATCAGCTCTTGAAAAAGCCATGCAAAATGAAATTAAATTGCTTAAAACTAGTAGGTCATTAAATGGCCTAAATCATGCAAGAACTCTTCAATCTAAAAAAAAGGAATGATAAAAACTAGGCCTTGAATTGCTCAATTTTGGGCATTTGGAGAGCTACGACACTTTTTGAGATGTTGTTGGCTTGTAGCATGAGCAGACCTAGGCTCTGAATTGTTGTTCTAGTAAAATAATACTTATGATAATTTCATGAAACCTTTGCCCCATATGTATTTATTATCCAGGAAAAGGACAAAAAGGATGCTAAGGTGGAGGTGACTAGAAAGGAGATGAAAAGAAGGGTACTGGGAGATGGTGGTCTTAAAATGACCAGACAAGTACAAAAGAACCCATGTAAGAATACCAAAAAAACCAGCACCACAAAATCAGTTAATGAAGGATCAAAAAGGGATGAGGATAAGAAATAGTGGTGGCTTGGCCTGATTTTTGAAGTAATCCATTTCCTAGCTTGGGGTGTTTCCTTTCCTTTCTTAGATGCTATTCTTGAGGTTATGAAGCCCAAAGCAAAGGACATCCATAGAAAGCTCCAACTAAAGTACTTGAGCTAAAGGGCCGACTAGCCGCCTACAATCTTGAATCTTCTCCTAATCGCTCTGAAGGTAAATTTTTATTCTTCCTGTGTAAACCATGATCAATCTATTCTATTGGTTGTAAAGTAAGTATAAGAATTATGCTAAAAGCTTCTAATGGAATAGCTAATATTTTATAGATGACTTTGGAAACTTTGCATATAATTAGGCAATTATGCTAAATTAGAAAACATTGGACTTATTCATGTGTACCACTCTTTCTTTTTTGTTTAAATGTTGCAATAGCCATGGATACCAAGGTGGTTGAAGTACCAGCCCGAAGGAAGAAAGAACCTAGAAGGATTGCCACTAGAAAGAAGCCTCAAGCAGCCATGACAGAGATTTCTAATGAGGAAGATGAGGAGGACTTGAGTGATGATGATTTTGAGTTAGAAGTAGTTGAAGCACCAGAAGTGGGGAAGGAAAAGGGATGAAGAAATCCAATGGCAGCAAAAGCCAATGCAGCTAAACCACCAACACTAGCAAAGAAAAGAGCGCTTTCTAGTAAGTAGAAATAGACATTAGGCTAAAGACTAATAATTGATGTTTTGAAGCCTACAAAAAATTCAAGAATTTCACCTGAGAAGAAGGTGAGGAAGATTTGGGCTTCCCCATTTAACAAGTAAAGTGTCTCCATCCTAGGGAGGGCTAAGAAGGAGCATGAAAATGAGAAGAAGTATACCTTAATGGGTTTTGGTTCTAAGGAGAGTCCTGAGGAAGGGAGTGAGGTGTTGATGGCTCTAAGGGCTAGGCCGCAGAGAGGGAATCATATGAAGGCGATGTATATATTGAGTGATTCTAAGAGTGAGAATAATAAAGTTAGTGATGATTCTGACTTTGACGAAGGCGAAGGTGAAGAATATTATTTCTTACTTGTGAACCCTAGTTGTAGTAGGAAAATATGACTCATTTCCTTGTAGTTTTCTTCCAAGATTAATAACATTGTATTTGTTGTCAAATTTTATTGAAAGCAAAGCTGAAATTTGAGTTTAGAGTAGCAACTTTTTTACAGTATTAAAGAACTAGTATACTCTTTCAATTGTTTCCCTTCTTCCATTAGTTCAAAAAAAATTTAATTTTTTATTATAGCTGTCTATTCTTTTATTATTATAACATCTTTGGAACCCCAACCAGATGTAGGCACATTCTTCCACTTGTTTAAATGATTTTGCCACAAGCAAGAGTAAAATCATGCTCAATAAGGATATCATTATTGGGCTGTGTATATATAAACTATAGTCTTGCACTGTGAAACTGATGACCTATTTTATAAATTGGTAGTTTATTTGAATTTGACTGTGTAAAGAAACTAGTGATTGAAAATTACCTAGATGCATTTGCACAATTTCTATTTGTGTAGTATTATGCATGTGTTATTTGGGCACAACACTTCATATCTCTGTCTATATTCACATGTTTTATGTGGGCCCTTTGTATGTTATAACTTACGATATAGCAGTGCTAAAAAACTTGGATGGACATTGGCAGTCATGGTTGTATTAAACTGTGGGTGTATATTGAGTACATGGCAGAAGGTTGACATCTAGTAAACTATACTAGAATATTACATAGTATGGATTTTGTTTTAGCTTGGACTTGTTAATTATCACCTGTCTACATGATATGACAAAACCCTTCTACGAAGAATGCAATACATTGATGAGACACCTGATCTAGAAACTAAAATAAAGCTTATTAAGAGTGTGGTTGACGAGACACCTGATCTAGACACCTGCAGGAAAGGTGAAGTTCTCTTTTTAAATTAAACATATATTATATTGCACTTGATATGGAATCTTAATGTTCTATTGTTTCTCCTTCTAAGTGGGCCTTATGGTATATGTAGATATATGTTGAGATAGACAAAGCATGGTTGATCCAAAGACTTGCAAAGATTGAGGAAGAACAAGGTCAGATAGCCGAGGCTACTGATTTAATGCAAGAAATTGCAATAAGTGTTGGATTAGGGATGAAATTGTTATTTATGATTGCTGGTGGCTTTCTACTGTGGCATAGTTGAATTAAATTCTGGGTTGGGATGGTTGGTGTTTTTTATGAGTTTCTCTCATACTCTTGGGCACTTATCTTATGCAATTGGGTAAAAGTTGAAACATTTGGTGCAATGGCGAAAACTCTTGGGCACTTAATTTTTTTTTTTTTTAAAATTTATGATAGAGGTCTATGGAGATGCCCTCTGTCAAGCTAAACTAAATTCTTGAGTTGGAGATTCTCCGTAAAACCAAACCAATCACTCTAATTAGATAGTAAAATACAATTTCATGTTCTTGAGCATTTTTTGGCGAGGAATAAGGCCTAAGTGTAACCAGATTTGTCCCTTCTTTTATAAATAATAGCTTTCACCTAGGCAATGCAAGGTGTTTAATTAATGCCAATGTGCAGAGACTTCCTTTCCATTTGGGTTCAACATTGAACCAACAAGAACTCCCTTAAAGGCCACTAAACAAAAGATTTCTATGAGTTAAAATACATTACTCATTAAGCATGGTTATAATTGGAAATTCTAGTAGCCTATTGAGATGGTTAAAGGTGCCCTATCTGTTGAGAAATCAATCATTATCCATCAATTAAACTAGAAATTTGCTTTAGCTAGGTCTATGCTGTGGGAACCCAACATAATCCTCACTAGTTCCTATATATGTATATATATAAGTTTGTGCAATCACCCACCTAACCCATGTAGCAAAAAAGAGAATTTCACTAGGTTGTGGATCAGCCTACTATTCTGCAATCTACGCTCTAAATACTGATAAACTAGTTTTTATAAGGAATGAACTAGGATAAAAGAAGGAAAAGAAGTTTACTTCTTCATCGACTAGAAACATGGAGAAACCCAACTTTGGTAGGAGCTTACCAAGTGCTATGACTCAATGCCATCCAACCATGAGAATGATAGAGGACCAGCGCAAATGCCTTTTAATAGTAGGAGAAAAGAGAGGAAGATGATGTAGAAAAGAAGAATGAGGAAGAAGTTCTCCTTCATAGGTTGCTGATACTATGCTATTATAGCTTTAATTTGTTTTTTGTTTTAAAATTATTACACTTAAGCCACACAAGTTGTGAAAGCAACAAGAAATGCCTAATAGATAAGAACATCACTTTCATGTCAATTCTGTGCATAACATGAATTTTATGCAATGACAATGAGCAAGCCAATATGTGATAGAGTCAATGGTAATGTTGTGACATTCCAAACCAAGTTTGGAATGCACAACTTCAACATTTAAAACATGCATTGCATTAGTTTTTACTTTTGATGCATTTCATGCATTAAGTTTCATATATGCATCCTTTTGAAAAAAAAAATCTTAAAAAAAAAATTTTAAATTTAATTGCTTGTTTGTAACCTTAAGAAAGCTTAGACGAATCATAGAAACCATGGAAATCTGGAGTTTCAATGAGAGAAAAAGAAATTAGAAGAAAAAGAACACTTTTGACATGAAAACCCTAATATAAGCCATTTGATTATAAAATAAATAAATAAAAACTTCAAGAATTTGAAGGAATAAAATTATGAAAATTATATGGTATCTTAACCTAGTTTAGGTCTTAAATTTGAGAGGATAACATTACTTTTATAGAGACTTCCAAGCTTTATAGGATTTAAGGGGCCAAAACATAATTAATTAAAAGTTCAGGGGGCTACTTTGCAATTTTGCCAAATTTTAGAAAAGGAAATTAGGGTATTGAAAGGGCATAATGAAAGGGTTAGAAAGATTAGAAAATAATTTTGGAACAAAAAAAAGGAAAAGAAGAAAGAAAAAGGAGTAAGAAAGAAAAAAGAAATTGAATATAGTTAAGGAATTATGGAATATTTAATGAATTAAAAATAAAATTTTAAAAATATATGTATGTAGTGATATTTGATTTTATTGGAAGATTACATTAGTAGAGTCCTAATAGGGATTTCTAAAAATTTTGGGGCTAATTAGAAAATTTTAGAGAATTTAGGGTCAAAAATGTAAATAAGTAAAAGTTGAGAGACCTTTTCATAAATAGGCCAAAGTTAGGTCGACCAAATGGATCTATAATCCTCTGAAAGCCTCTAGAAACACACATTTTCATGCAAGATAGAGAGAAAGAGCAAAGGCGATGAAAGGGAGAAGAAAATCAAGAAATCAAGGTAAGAAAATTTGCAAAAAATCTAAAAAAATTATTTCTATGCAATTTTTGCTGTAGATTTTTATGCTATACCTCTATTCCATCTCATTTGCTTGAAGAGAAAAACAAGATTCTTGAAGAGATTAGATTGCTGAAATTCATGGGGGAGCTGAAATTGTAGAGAGAGAACAAACCCCCACTTGTTGAAAATTTGAGAGAAATGTATAAAAAATCATGTTTGCTTGAATATTTTGATATTTTCATGTATTTATATTAGATTTTTTATGCAAGATATAAGCTTGAAAACCGGACAAGAATGGAGGGAATTCATGTGGGGTTGAGGAAAAGGAAGGAAAATAGAAAGGAATTTTGGAAAAACAAGTTGAAAAACACAAGAAAACTAGTTCCAAGTTTGCAGAAAATTTTCTGTAGAAAAATAGGGGATTCCTGAACCACTTAGGCCAAGAAAAGGGATTGATTTTGGTTCAATTTGATGCTAATAGGAGTATTAGGAAGTGGGTTAGCTCCATGGAAAACGAAATGCAAAGAAAATATCAAAACCTTGACAAATGGTGACAAGAATCCAATAAGGTAGTAAAGGGTGATTGTAGAAAATTTTTCTGCAATGAGTGTGTGTCTAAGGCCACAAAATTAGGACTTAATTGGGGTTAAATGCAAGCTAAATGAGTGGCTAGCTAGAGGGGGAGATTGGCATGAAGGAAGAAAAGGATTAGAGGCCAAATTAGTGCCAAGTCTAAGTGAAACTCATTAGAGAATCTAGGTGATTAGGAGCATAATTCTTTTGCAATAAATTTCAGCAATCAAAATTGTTCTAATTGAGACATTAAAGGGCTTAATGAAGCTTAAAACAAAGGCTAATCAATAGCTTATGAAATAGTTGAAACTAATAAAGAAGTAGGTAGATGACATTGATCAAATTTAACTTGAAACCTAGCAAAATTCAATTAAGGGTAATATGAAATATATGAGTAAGGTTGTGAGTAAATGTTAGAAAACTTAGAAAATAATCTTGGAAGGTTTTATGCCCTTCAAAAAGGATACCAAACAAAAGTCTAAGAAAGGTCAAAGAGGGCACCAAGGAAGAGTGCTAAAATGGTAAGATAATAGAAAATAAATGAAAACACAACTTAGAAACCCCTTAGATATGAATGGGTACAATCTTTTGACTTGAGAAACTTAGAAAAATGTATTTAAGAGCATTTAAAAGCAACGTTGAGCAAGTTGAACTTATCATAACTAAGCTAAGAAATGAGGGAAACATAAGGTTTGGCAATGCAAAGGAATAAGAGAAAAGAAAATATAAAGAATCAAAAGATAATATAGGTTTTGGTAACATAATCCCCATCATTTTGCATTTGCATGCATTGCTCATGCATTCATGGCATTGTATTCACATTCTTCACACTTGCATTTGTAAGCACTTGTGATAAAGTTGATTTTGAATCAGTTCAAGGTGATCAGGCTGACCACCCGCAGGCTACAAAAATAGTGAGTGGCATACTCTCTAACCATAGTTTTTCTAAACAAATATATGTTTTGTGATAAAAATTGAAATGTTATGCAAACTCTATATGTATGTTTCATATCAAAACATGGAAACAAAGTACTTATGTTATGATTTTAGTATATTTGAGTTTTTATCATATTTTTGACGTTTTGGTACTTCGGCACTCAAACAAGAATGTCGGGCAGCCATTTGGGGTAGGTGGTTGTTCTATAATTCATATGCTATGATTTGGATCCAAGGGGGCCTCAGATACCACAGACTGTGTTAGTTTGGCCTAGAGTGACGGCTCATTGTTACAGGCTACACAGTGTAGAGCACCCGACATATTTTGTGAATTTTTATGTTTTCATGATTTTGTTGCCCTCAGACATTGTTGGTTGCATGCACCGATCAAAGTTATATATGACATGGCATGATTTATGATTTCCGCACTTGTTAAATTTCTTGTGGACTTGTTTTCGTGATATATCAATGAATTAAAAGAAAATAACTGATATGAGTAAGTTTATCTCTTGTATGTTGTTCTATCATTGCTTTATGGATAGTTTTTATACAATGAGATGACATAAATTTTTGTTATATTTATGTTTTATTTTTCATGAGTAACTAAATTACTAAAGGTATTTGATGGATGGTATTATTATAAACCTTTCAATTTCCGCTAAGTTTATACTATATGCCATTTATTAGGAACTTGTATTCTCATACTTTTTTATATTTTGCAAATTCCAATTAGATTTTCCTGCACCACCATCAAGACATCACTACACTTTAGTTGGAGGTTGGGCCAGCAGGATTATCTTATATGGGTTAATGAACTGTAAATTATGTACTCCATAATTGAATTTAGTCACTAGCATGAGTGGGGAGGTATTAGAATTAGAATTTGATATAGTGGTGATGTATATATATATTTTGCTAGCTAGTTAGAGCACAATTACGAATGCATGAGTAGAAATTGTATAAATGTTTTATGTTTTACCGTGAATTGTGCACTCTAAGTGCATGTATATATATTCATATATCATTGTATAAGTGATAGGTTCCATTGACAAGTTTTTAGTTAGGGGTTACGACAGCCATCATACTGCCGGATTTTAGACTCGATGGTAAGCGGTTGTTGGCCTACTGTCACACCTTGCTTGGTAGTAGTAGGGTGTGACAAATGTGGTGTAAAACCACAGCAGAGAGTAGAGAACAAATAACAGATAGCAGATAAAAGAATTGGGAAAAAGACAAGGGGAGGGGAAAAAGCAAATGAGGACAGCCTAAGCTTGGTATAGATCATGAATAGAAAGTTCACGTTTCATTCAAACATAGTCACAATAAATGAAGTCCCTAGAAGAACTTCAACTCAAGCAATACAATACCTCAATAAATATATATTTTGATTTATCTTTTCTATTTTACTAGATTTTTCTATCTCTTACTTTCATTGAATTCTAAATATTTGAAATTGTTTTGCTTTCTCCAATTCGCAATGGCTATGTGAACTTAGAAGTAGTAGACAAATTATTGAAATTCAAAAATAAAGTTTAGTTTAATTGCAAATTTGTCTTTGTATTCTTGTCCTCCCTTCACTTTTTTCTACCCTTATTCAAAATTAAAGTTCAGTTGAATTGTAAATCATCAACCACCTCTCACTTAAATGCATTGACAATGGTATTCTACATACTTAAACCCCTTGATTTTTCAGGAGATAACAATTAAAATATCAAGGCATATAATAGAAAATTTTACTCATCTCTATTTTCTTCAATAATTCTTGTTATCTACCTCTCGTGTTGATCTAACTTCTTAACCTCATGAACACCAACTTGAAATCCAAAAAAGGCACATAAAGCAACCACAAAAGGAACCTAAAAATGTGAAAATGAGTCAAGTAGTTTTTGAAAATTAAGAAAACAATAGTCATCTGAAGTAAAAACTAGGTTAGTAGCTTACCCGAATAGAGTTGAGATACAAAATTTTTGCAAGCTTTATTAGGGTTCCAGCAACAACTGCCTAAGGATTTGGAATCTTGGAAATTTCTATCATGGCAAACAAGCTTCCTTTTTTCCCCAAAAAATATCTTAATTTTATTTTCACATCTTTTTAAAGCTGACCATCCCAAGCTCATTACATAGTACCTTGAGCCACCCAATTGTGGCACTTAATCAAGAAATCCCCAAGTCAACTATAACTATACTAACAGTGATTAGGGGTTGTATTCAAGACAACAAGTTCAATAACTCCAACTTCTAGAATCCTAAATCGATGATTGCAAGTTAACTATGAGTAGAAACATAAGCGAACAATAGTCTAAAGGACATTCAGAAGTTTAGATCAGCATGAATAAGTGAACAACTCAAAGAATTAATCATCAAAATGAATGAGTGGCAACATTAATAACATGTATCAAGTTAGCAATTGGCACTCAAATCAATCAACAAATTAGTACAAAATATAAATCTTTGGTGTTCTAGCAAAGTATATTCATTGTGTGAATTACAAAAATAAGCCCAATAAGAAAACCTTAAAGGGACAAAACATTATATGTGTAGAAAGTATATGCACACGCCAATAGATGAACAAAAATACAAATATAGAAAGGCTGAAAGATGAGGAAGAAACTAATAAAAAATAATTAGTATAACAACTTTCAAAATATGTATGGTTGTTAATGTATGCAATTATTTTGACTATCAAATTTAAATGCCATCCAAAAATTAACTAAGTTTACAAAGCCTTAACATAGTAAAGAACACAAATAAAGCAAAGTTGTTTATGCCCAAAAGAAGTGACTGCAATCCAGTTTCAGCAAAGTTCAAAAATGACTATGTTTCCTGGAGTATATATACACTTGTGTGTGATGGTAGCATGTCCATTGAGAGAACAAAAAAGGAAAAGAAAAACATTATACAGATCAAGTAATCACTTCTATTGCACATTTTAGTTGAAATCATACAAAATGTCCCATTTCTCTCTTTCATTTTTTGCTTCTTTGCAAATTTTGTCAAGTATTTGTTCTTTGTTCTTTATAGCATTAATAAAGTCACTTGTCTAGGATAGATATGCAAGGCTAGCACAATGGCTGCAATCATTCAAAAGCACAAATGAGAAAGTGCAAGACAGGTTGGGGAACTTTTGTTTCCTATCAATAAAGAGGAAACCACAAACACTACCATTTATTGGTTGAAAATCACCAAGATGTGACAAATTAGTTATTCAAATAACAAGTTGGTAGTCATTGTTAATAAAACATGCATTTGATCTATTTCTAATCTATTTGCTAGTTGAGCTAAAACATCTTGGAAGATAATACAATGATAAGCAATCTCCTGTTTTTCTGAATTTCCTAGGTTGGCAACAAAGCCATGACAAGCATTTGGCTAAATTAACTTATAAGGCTAGTGGTCCTTGATGCCTATTAGTTACAATAAAACAAAAGACTAATATGGGAAAACCATATAATAAAATATTTAGTCATGCAAGCATTACATCTTTACAAGTACACATAGTATTATCAATAGTAACTTATAAAAACAAGGAAAATAACCTTGCAATGATATTGGTAACAAAAGCTAATCTTGATTGACTCTTTACACGAACATTTGTATGGATCTTTTATATGTAGAATTACATCACAAGCTATGTTTCCATCATCTTTGTTTTATGTGACATTTGGTGTATTTTTCCCATGTATGTCTAACATTATGGGTATATCCAACTACAAAATCCTTAATTTGAAAAAAGAAAATAAGATCTAAAAATATATTCCATAAATACTTGTCCTAATATCTAACATCAAGACAACAACAAAGTAGCAATAAGGAAATATGAAATTCCTCCTCAATTAGAAGTTTCCAAAATAGACGAGGCAAGATAAGCTCAAAGAAACCATTGATCACCTTCAAAAATTGAAACTGCCAAACTAACAACATATATTAGCACAACCCATTTCAAAAACTAGAAGTTTGGATGAAGTGGATGTAGGTCAAGTATTACAAAATGAGAGGATTTTATGAATCAGAATGTAAAGAAGAATAATTTGTTCCACAACATAAGAAAAATTAAAAATTTCTGGACACCCAAAGTACTTTTTTGAATTTTCAAAAAAAAACTAAAAAATAGCAAAAATTAGGAAAAAATAGGAAACAATGCAAAAAAAAAATCAGGGAAAAATGGGCGATGATGGGGGAATATTATGTTTGATGGTTTTTGGAGTTTTTGGCCCAAAAAACTGGGGGAAATTTCTAAAAAATGGCTAAAAATTAGCAAAAAATATTTAAAATGGGAAAAAATCTAGGAGTGAATGGGAATGCTTGGGGGAGCACATTTGAATGCCGGGGGCGTGGTTTGGACGGAAAGACATGGGAGTGATAGATTACTCCGCCCCCCAAGCACTCTCGGCTATGGTGCCAAGAGGCTTTCTGGAAACACTTCAAAATTTGGGGAAAACGCGGATACGTAGGGGGAGGTGGGGGATAGTGAAGATGAAAGATATAAGATGAACTAATATACCAAAAGCAAATGCTTTGTTGAAGATTGAGATCCTAAAATATGAGGTAGCCCTATAAGTACCTGAATTCCACAAGCACATAATAAGGGATAAGATGAACATCTCAAAAACCAATTCAATTGAATAGGAGTGACTAATTGAGAGGCAGAGTAGAACTCTTACCTTTTGAGTGTGATAGTCATGCAACGGTGAGAGAAGTAGTGTCAAAGGCTGACTCAAAAGTTGGTTGACAGATCACTATTGTTAGGGGAGGCAACCATGGGCAAAGGAGAAGGGGACAATTGCAGGGAATGAATATGGACCTGTATCATGTCCAAGGAAGGAAAGAGAGATGGAAATTGGGAAGGACGGAGAAGGGGGAAATGGAAATCAACCAAGTTGGCAGGAGAAGGTAAAGATGAGGTAGTGTCCATGGTTGATTCAAAGGAGTTGGCGAAGTCCACTAAGAGAAGAGAGAGAGAGAGAAAGAGAACGGATAGGGAGATTTGGTAGCAAGTTAGCTAAGGGTTCAGAAGAATAACAGGATGGTTATGGTGCACAGGCTTACCTTTGTTCCCTCGAGTCTTCTACTTAACCAATTTGATCTTTAAACTTTTCAACTTTTAATTAAACCCTAAAAACTTTTAATTTCCTCACCCTCACCCAATTGAAAGACCTTAGAACTCCAATTTTGTTCAATTAAGTTCTCTTAAAAGAATGAGAGTATTATAATAATCTCCTTTAAAAGATACATTTGATTGAACAAAACTCTTTCAAGATTGACAAAGCTCCTTTAAAATTGGGCTTCATTTCTTTTAGATTTACTTTGCTTCACTCTTCTGTGTAACAACTATGGTGGATGTCAACAAGGAAAAAGATGAAGATGGCAGCAGAGGCTTAATCAAACGCTACTATAGCTTCAATTTAGTCACAATTCCTCCCAAAACTATTAGGTCTTTGTATGCTTAGTCTTCATCTCGTTAGTCATTCATCAGCTTTGAACTTCAACAATGGTAGTTAGGTTTGAACTAGTGATAGAAATTATTAGTCATTCGATTAAATTTTAAAATTTACTTTTGGTTAGTTAAATTAGTTAGACCAATATATTTGGGTTGATGGATTAAATCATTTAATCCAAGTGATCCATTTGTCCAAGTATTGGACATAAGATCTAAACCCAAATGAAAATAGAAAGGAATTAGCCACCTAGACGAGGCTAAATGGTAGTTAGGTTTTGAACTAGAGATAGAAATTATTAGTCATTCAATTAAATTTTAAAATTTACTTTTGGTTAGTTAAATTAGTTAGACCAATATATTTGGGTTGATGGATTAAATCATTTAATCCAATTGATCCATTTGTCCAAGTATTGGACTTAAGATCTAAACCCAAATGAAAATAGAGAGGAATTAGCCACCTAGATGAGGCTAAATGGCTTGACCTAATCTAATGTTTTCAACCCAATCCAAGATCTATTATCTATGGAGTCACCTAATAAATAAACAATCTCTATGAGAATTTTATCAAATACTAAGATTGTTGCTCAAAGATAATTATCATTGATATAAAAAAAGGAATTACAAAAGTGCAAATAGATTAAAAAATATTTAAATAAAATAAAACAAGATATTTTTATCAAAATCCAAGGTAATTTTTTCATAAATGAAAATAAAAAAGCCATCCCCCCTATATATAATAGCTAATCTAACATAATTTTGAGAAATTCTTAGAGATTAAGGGTGCAAAGTGTTAGACCCAAGTTGACTTGATCTAAAATGGATCTACTTTTATGAATCCACATACAAATCAAATTTGGATTGGTTTAGATTGATCCAGAAACCAAGAGAACCTAATTTATTTGATCCAGATTGGATCCTAACTAAATCAAATTGGATTGATGTTAGAAACAAAGACAGAAATGTTTGAAATGTGTAAATAGATTACAAAATATGTTAATAAATGACAACAATATATTTCAATCAACATTTAAAGCAAATTGTTAATCTGTTATGTATAATAGTTAATCTCTCATAATTTTGAGAAGTAACTAGATATTAAGGGTGATAAAGTGTTGGACTAGATATTTATCATATTTACTTATAAATATTTTATTCCATCACTATATATTACATAATAATTAAGAAAATCGCTTTACATAATAATAACCAATTTTGTAAAATCGGTTTAAATACACAACCTAAGATATAAACAAAGCTTTTTTCATTTTTAAATCTTTAATTTCTAGAATTTCAATTGAAAGCAACAAAGATACTTATAGGACATGACAATTAAATTAATAACCACATGCACAACCCTCTCTCTAAGCTTGTGTCTTCTGGAAAATACAACAAAATTTATTTCAATTCCCTCCATTATTTCCCTCCACCATTTTCATAGTAGTCTCTCCCCCTTCTCACATTGTCCAATGTAGAGACTTGCATTACCCCTTCTCACATCGTCCAATGTAGAGACTTGCATTACTCCCCTTGTTTGTATCACCCTTCATCGCCATTTCGTCCTTCCCTCTACCTATCAATTCACAACTCCTACAACCTGTCGCTTACACTGACTGTTGTCTTATTTGGCACTGCCCTCTCTCTAATGCCACTCGGGCCAATCAACACTAACTTACATTATCATCCATTTCTTTGAGTTGTGACAACTCCACCATGGTTTGGTATTTGTCTCTAGTCTTCATCTCGAAAAGGCACATTTAATGTTTATTATTATAGGTTCAAGTTCAATTTTGGGTTTTTTTGCTTCTTTGATGTCTTTGTTTAGTTAGGTTTCTTCAATTTGGGTTTCATCTTCGTATTTGATTTTTTTGTTTAGTTAGGGCTTCTCCAATTTTTGGTTTCTAGACTTTGTAGATATTGAGGTAGAGTAAGAACGGAGAATGTACACATACAAGAACCTTGAAATGCATAATGGATGAAAACATGTAAACAAGTAACATATTAATGAGAATCTAGGTTTTTCGATTTCTTTTTACTGGGGATTCTAGAGATGTTGCACACTCTCACAAGCACGAGATTAATGCATAAAAGCCCTAATTTAGGGCATCCACTAAACTTGTTAAACTTTAATTCACTATGATTCCTTCTCGTCTTACTTTGTAATTCCTCATTGCAACGTGAGTTTTCCTTTTTTCTTGTTCTGTTTCATTTTCTTTTTTATTTAGTTGTATGTCTTCTTTAACAAATCTGAGCAAGCATTCTGTCTCTCTCTCTTTCTACCTCTCTCTATAAACACGACATGTGAGAGTTAATGGCCTTGATTTGTAAAGCAATTTCAGTTATTTTACGCTAGTTGTTACCTTACCACAAAACTCCTACCTTGTTTGTTCTTCAGTTGGAATGATGCAAGTCTTGATTAAATTGTTAGCTACAGATGTGTTTTGGTAGGCCATAAAGCCACATATTCGTGCAAGCTATAATAACGGCTTTCATGTTTTTGTTATAGCTTTCATAGAATGCATTTTGTTTTGGCTTTTATTGGTGATAGCAATAATAAATTATGTCTAGAAGCACTTATGAGTGATTGATGTTGCCCGAAGATCTTTCTAATGGTGTCACATCTGCTCGCAAAATGTATAAGTTGTATACCAGCTTTGTTCCTTTCTAATATACTGATAGGACTACCATGAATATTAGGAGCCAGTTATAGTTCAATGCTCTTGGAGTAAAGAATATATTATTCTTTTGGCTTTCTAGGACTATAGATGGTTTTCTTTGATTTCTAATATCTAATTTCACCTGCTACAGGAGGATATCCATCTCCATTGAATTATAATTCTTTCTCAAAGTCATGCTGCACGTAGGTACTCTTTTCTGTGTTTTATCATTTGGGTCAACTTGTCCTTAACATAGTTTAAAAAACACATCTTTCTTTCAAGTTAGTCAATGAAGTAATCTCCCATGGGTTCCCAAATGCAAGGTGCACGCTAAATCAGTGAAACACTCAAGACATTCTTCTATTATTAGATCATTCTACTTTTACAAGCCTACTATTCTTTTTACTTGTATTGCTAATCTACATCTATTTTTGGGACTTTGTTATTCTTGACTACTTAGAAGGAACTCTTGCTTTTGGTTGCATTTTGAAGTTTTTTACACATTGATTTATTTGTACCTCTCCAAATTGTCCCTTAATGTGTTCATCTAATCTAACAAGCATAAGTACTAATCATATCAATCACATTTTGTCCTAAGAAAAGACTGATTAGTAATTATATTCCCGGTTCTAGGTCTCCTGTAAGTGTGCTATATTTACTTTCCTTTATAGTAGTATCTATTGGCTGTACTTCTTTACTGCTAAGCTCCTAGGTTTCAAGTAGTTAACCTAAGTTCAACATTGTGGACTAACTTGCTTACCCACATTGCCTCCACCATTTTTTTATCTTCCCTTGTGATTTCTGAGAAAATCCAAGTAATTATTTCATGTGTATGATATTTTTAATGGATTTCCTTATTAGACATATATCATGTTATGCTTTAGCAATAAAAAGTAAATAAAAACCTTCCCTCAATTCTTGCCAATTTCTAGAACCTAGTATGAAACTTGACAAGTATTTATGTGCACGTAGAATTGATTACAAATGAATTGTTTGCATTGAATGTACTATCAAACTATTGCTAAATTTGGTACTAATAACCATTTCTTTTTGGGTGTTCTGGCATATTGTTCTCCTAAATGGTGGTTCACTATGTTCAGTGTAAGTTGGAAAGCTATTCTCATGTCTTGTCATTTAGAATATCAATTATGTATAATCATGTTTGATTCACACTTCAATGTTTATATCTTTCTTTGGATATGAATACTTTTATATATTCTTAAAAAGAAGTAAAGGACTTGTGTACATTTCTTTTTGATAGATGTTTTCTATTACTCGTAATACATTCCAGTAATATGGATTCTTCTATATGTATGAAATACCCATATTGGAAACACACAAGAGGATATGCGACGTGTGACACTTGTTGGGCACTTAGTAAACAAGTAGAGAGAAGTATTAAAATATAGTCAACAGTTACGCATAAAACTCTAAGGTCATGAATGAAATGCTCTAAACACCTTATAATTAAAAATGTAACCCAATGGGATGCTAGATGGACATGCAAAAAGTAAGGGGACTAATCAAATATTTATGATGTAGGTTAGGTCACTGTTCACTTGGCTTCTGCTAGGCCTTAAAAATGTTTCTCGAATTCTTTGACTTCACTATGATACAGTTTGGTGTTAGTTTCATTATGTAAAAGAATGATATCAATTGATCATTATGGATTCCCTCATATTCAAAGATAAACTAGGTCTTTATGAAAAAACTAAAGTTGATTGCATGGAGTTCTATCTTCAAGATATATGCTTTATGATGAACTTTTCTAGTTGCCTCCTAAAAACCTATTTACTTTTACTAGCGATCTAGTCCTTTTGGGCAATAGAGGTTCACATTTTTCACTTCAATCACTACATAGATTGCTTCCACTTATAGTACTTGTATGGGAGGTAACTTAGAATCATGTTTTGTTCTTCGTGTTTTGTGAAAAACCCATGCTTGCTACATACGCTATGATTGACAATATAAAACTATGCTACGAGCGTACTTCTTGTAACCAAGTGCTCATGCATAATAACTAGCAATTCATTTTTTATCCTTTTGGGTTATTTTCTCTTAGTGACATATGTCATATGGGTAGCTAAATCATCCATCGAGCTTTAATGGTTGGGTTGGAATTTGTTTTAGGAGGAAGAGTCTTCTTAAGATTAGATAGGATATATAAAGTGAGCAATGGCTTTAGTTTAGGATTGCACTAGTCCTACCTATAAATAATAATTATCTAATAATGCAAGGAATAAATAACTGGTAAGGGATCAAATGTAATAGTATCTTAATACATAAAGGAAAAATTAGAGTTGACTTGTATTGGTCCTATAAGATGCATTATAAGCAAAGAAGGTGAATTAAAATAATAGATCATTGATTGCAATATATTCTAGAACTAGATGATTGAATGCAACCAATAAGAAGGGTAGAGTGAACCATCTCATTATGGCTATCAACATTATGACTTGGTAAGCTGTTTAAATATCTTAGCACAATAACATCTAAACAATATGTTCACAATGCTTCAATTGACAGTAATAGCCTCAAAATGCCCTCAATGCACATTATCAAACATACATTATAGCTTTTGCGAGCTGAGCTGGTTCTTTTTTTTTTTTGGTTCAATTAGGACTTGTTTGATTTTCAATTTCCATACTCTATAGATACTGAAGTAGAGTTGGAACTAAGAATATGGACATACAGAAACCTGGTTTCCAAACTCTTTATGTTTTGTTAGGTCTTGTCTAATTTTCAATTTCCAGACTCCTTATTTCTTTTTTTTTTTGGTTTCTTTTTTAATTTCACTTGTATGTCTTCTTTAACAAAGCAAAACAAGCATTCTATCTCTCTCTCTCGCTCTCCGAAGACGACATGTGAGATAATGGCCTTGGGCTTTATTAGTTCATTTATCATGTTATTGGTTCCATCTTTTCTATCTATCAAAAAAATTTAGACTTCTTAAGTTGGTATATATAGTTTGACTTCTATAACTTGCAATTACACTCTTTATTAATCAAAGTAGAATATTGTATTTTAAGTTTGTAGAATGCTTTTGTGTTTTGGTAAATTAGGATGTTGTTTCTAGAATGCGTTTGTTTTCTTGTTTCCTGTCTATGGATAAGTAAAATGGGTGTCCAATTCATGGAACACCATTCTTGGATATTGGACTACCTTATTTGCATAACTTTCATGCCACTCTACAAGCCATTAATTGTGTCTTGTCAATTTGTTTAGACTATATAGAAGGTTGATATTTCAATCCTAGAACTAATATGAAGTTGAATTCTTTAAGGATAATGCACCTAAGCTTTGTCAAATTTATTCCTTCTATTTGAAGATGATTTATTCTTAATTGGAATTTTCATCATGTGGTTAAGCATGAGATGTCATTTTTAGTTATGACAACTTTTTTTTTTTTTTTTGGCATTGACTTATTACACAAACTTGAATAGACATTGTTGAATAATCTATCCAAGGAAGTGGGTTCGCATATTAAGATTGGAGGATTTTGCTGAGTAGAAGTTGGAGAAGGCATTTAGAGGTAAACTAACCACTGGTGGCTTCATCTATTCTAAATTTGTGTTTGCCACTATCAGAAGTTTGTAAACATGAAGCTTCAAATGGTTGCCTAGTTAATAAATTCTTTACCAATACTAATGATATACTAATGATATATATGCACCAACTTGAGTGGGATAGATTGTGATTATGTTTATACTTATAAAGTAGTTGAATAGCTATTCTTAGTTTTCCATTATCTTGGTATTACGATCAAATGCATCTCGTATTCATCCAGTGCATTTCTTTATTTCTTCATTTCTTCATCTTTTATTCAATTGTTGCCACCTTAGCCTCATCTATACATTTGTTGTATCATGCTTGCTCTTGTTCTAATTTTAAAAAATTTGTATACTTATCTTGTAAGCTATTGTTCTCATGCCATTGGAATGAATATGTACTATCATTGATTGAATTTTCACCCCAAATAGACAGTAATTATTTGATTTGGTGCTACCTTTATATGTTCTATGATGTATGATAGAGAAAAGTTTTTTGGACAGAAACAAAAATTTATGAATATAGGAGTTTGATGAGACTATTTTGTGGAACTTTAGTTTTCTTTAAATATATGTCATTTATTTCATTTCCCTCCATTATTTCCCTCCACCATTTTCACGCTAATGTCTCCCCCCTCTCACATTCTCCAACACTTCTCACATTGTTCAATTTGATAAAGTGATTGCAGACACTAGAATCCATATAATAAACTTAGACGGCTTCCCATGGTATGAAGATAGAAAAAATTTGAGGAATGAGAAGGATAGAATAGTAATAGGTGGATTTTTATTAATCACAATTGTATAAAACTTAAAAGATTACTAAGTATTAAAAAGTATAAAAGTTTACTTGGAACGTGAACAATGAAAGACACATGTAAAGTGCCTTAAGCTTTACTAGTGGTTTTGTATGATAGTTGGCTTGTCTTGAAATAAATCTCAGTAATATATGTTATATCGAGCAATATTTAACCAAAATTAAGGATTGTAACACAAAGCTAATCATAATTAATGTGGTCAATTCATTAGCTAATCTTAATATGCCCTACATACTAGGCTGGACAGCTTATTTATCACACTTTTATAACTAAATAAACTTTAATGTTGAATTGGTCATTAAACTATGTTACCATGAATTAATTGCAACTATGGGCAAGAGTCAGATTGATGATAGAGATAGGTTTAGTGCCAAGTATACTGTTGATGTTGAATCATTTATTTAGTTTTCAAAGAAATATGCTATAGGATTTGATAATTAGATTCTATGCCCATGTAATAGTTGTTGAAATACCAAGAGAAAAAATCTACTTGCAGCTAAAAGAGACTTGCGCTTGAAGGGATTTTATTTGTACTATTGAGAATGGGTACATCATGGGGAACCAAAAGTTACAAATCCCTCTTTTATCAATGAAAGTACTGCCAATGGCATCCCCATTCCAAATGATAGGTTCTGTGTTGGGGGTGGAGAGGATTATGATGAAGATAGTAATTTAATTGATGAATTACCTAAGATGATAGGGGAAATGAGAGATGCTGAATTTTCAAAGCCTAATGTTGAGTCAAATATGGAAAACTTTGAAAGATCATTGTATGATGTCAATCGTGAACTATACCCTGGTTGCAAAAATTATTCTTTGCTGAAATTCATTATCAAATTACTTCACATCAAGGTAACAAATAAAATGATTGACAAAACAATGAATATGAAACTTGCATTGTTCAAAGATGTTCTACTAGAAGGTGATATAGTTCCACCATCTCTCTATTGGGCTAGAAAACTTATTTCTAGAATAGGATTAGGGTATATATAAAGATAGATGCGTGTAAATATGATCGTGCTTTGTTCCGGAAAGAGAATGAAAATAAAAAATTTTGCCCCCTTTGTAAAGAGCTCCGTTGGAAAGTTGACAATCAGAAAGGAAAATAGATTGCTCAGAAGGTGTTGTGGTACTTTCCTTTAAAACCAAGACTGTAAAGACTTTTTATGTCCTCCAAAACAACTTCCTATATAAGATGGCATGCTAAGAAATATGTTCATATAGAAGACACTATGAGTCATCCAGCTGATTTGCTTGCTTGGAAGGATTTTGATTTGCAATATCCTAATTTTGCCTTGGACCCTCGTAATATCAATCTTGGTTTGTCTACTAATGGATTTAACCCCTTCAGAAACATGAGTAACTCCTACAGTATGTGGCCTGTCATACTTATTCATATAATATGCCATTATACATATTCATGAAAGATGAATTTTTAATGATGTCTTTGCTTATTCCTGGTCCTAATGCTCTTGGAAAAAATATTGCTATTTATCTTAGGCCATTAATAGATGAGTTAAAAGAGTTGTGGAATGGTATGGAGACTTATGATGTTTGTACTAAGTAGTCATTCCAAATGTGTGCAGCAATTATGTGGACTATTAATGATTTGTCTGCACTTAGTAATTTGTTGGAATGGATCACAAAAGGATATGGAGCATGTCCAAGTTGTTTTTATAAAACAAATTCTAAAAGGATTAGAAGTAAGATATGTTACATGGGACATCGCCATTCCTAGATGATCAACATCCTTTTCAAAAGAGTAAATTATTTGATGGTAAGGCTGAAACATGTGGTAAGCCAAAAGAATGGAATGTGAAAGAAATTCTGTAGTAGTTGAACACCTTGGAGCATAGATTTGACAAATTTGGAAAACACCCAAGCAAGTGAAAGAGAAAGCGTAGCATGGAGGAAGCAAAATGGGTAAAGAAATGCACCTTCTTTGAGTTGCCTTATTGGGAGAAGTTGAAGCTCCCACATAATCTAGATGTGATACATGTAGAGAAGAACATATGTGATAATGTGTTGAGGACATTGTTGAATATTGAGGGAAAAGCAAAGGACACAGAAAAAGCACATGAAGATTTGCTTGACCTTAATATAAGAAAGGACTTACACTTGCAAAAATGGGGAAATACTATAATAAAGCCGAAAGCATGTTATGACTTGTCTGCAAGTGAAAAGAAAAAGGCTTTTGTGCTTCCTAAAGTTTGTCAAATTCCCTGATGGATATGCAGCAAACATTTCAAGTTGTGTCAAAGATTGAAAAATATTAGGGCTTAAAAACCCATGATTGCCATGTCTTCTTACAAAGATCAATTTTAGGTGGTATTCATGGGTATCTTTGCAAGGATGTCACTAAAGCATTGTTTGAGTTATGTAAATTTTTTAATATCTTATGTTCAAAGACATTGAGAATCCCAGATATAGAAAAAATGGAAGCGAATATTCCTCTCATTTTATGCAAGTTGGAGAAGATATTTCCGTCGGCATTCTTTAATGTCATGGTCTATTTTGTTAACCTCAAGGTTTTATATTTATTTTGATAATGACAAAATAAATTGAAATTATTATATATATATATATTTATTTAATGAATAATATATGACAAATTATAATATTAAGCTTATTGTTTAACTACATATACTATATGTGCTAGATTGTGAAGCTATCAAATTAGATATGTGTGTAGTAAATTAATTATATCTTACTATAGAAAAGTCAAAAAATTATAAAGTCAATTTTATATGAAACTACACTCAAATATCTTTATTTTGATATATAATTCATCATATATATTATTTTTTGTTAACGTAATTTATTATATCAATCTCATATATTATTTTCTGAAAAAGTCATTTTTGAAATCTATACGATATTGGTTTTAATTAGTAAAATATAACTTATAATATAAATAAAATTCTGAATTAATTTTATTTGTAAAGTAGACATGCTGAGCTTTAAATACATATATTATATGCACATTTTACACTTATAGATTGTTAATATAATTTTTCAAATTGGGCCTTTTTGCTGAGTTGCACTGTCAGCAAACAAAATGAGTATAGTACAGTATTTTATTATATCTCAAAATATAAAAGTCAAATTTGTACGAATCCAATTTTAAATGAAAGTAGAAGTTATAAATATTTCAACAATATATAATTTGTTATTTTTGAATACAAATTAGAATTTTTAGACAATTTTGAACTCGACCAATAACTTTTGACAAAAGCAATTTTACAGTCTGACATATTGATGAACTTTTGATCACTTCTCTCAAACGGCACACTATAATTCAATGATTCTTTTTGCATTTGAAAACAAATTCACTCAGGAGTATCCAAGAATTTTTAAGAATTTTTGAACATTCGGAGCCATTTTATTTGAATTTTTGAAATGAGCCAATGTGCAGTTGCTGTTGAGAAATGATTTGTCTTCCACAAAGGCCAACGTCTCCTTGGTGTTTTTGCCTATAAAAGGAGCATGGATTGAAGGGAGAAAAGTACACAATAACAAGCTCTCTAAAGCCTTCTCAATCTCTCTCTAATTCTTTGTACTATATTATTTATTACTAGATCAAAGAGTGCATAGAGGAAATTGTTTTTATTCTTGAGAGTGCCTCTTTGAAATAAGATCATTTTTGTACATGAGTGGTAGCTAATCCTACTTAAGAGGAATTGTTACATTTTTACTCTATCTTCATTACAATTTGTATTAGTGTTTGAAGCTCACCGAATCAAAGGCTTTGTAATCGGGATTTCTTGCCTCTGCCAAGTGCAAGGGATTTTGTTTGTATTCGGGATTTCTTGCTTCCATCAAGTGCAAGAGACTTAGTGGAACCTCGGCTAGTTGAAGCTCGAGAGAGTAGACGTAGACTTGGGTAGCAAGTTGAACTACTATAAAAGAGTTTGCATCTCTTATCCCTACTCTCTTTACTTTACTTAAAATTGTTTTATGTTTATTATTGGGTGAATTGTATTAGTTTATTTGATTCAATATTTTTATTGTTTTTATTTTTTTACACACTTAGCTTCCGCGATAAAAACCCAATTCACCCCTCTCTTGGGTTGCCTTTTGGGACAACAATTGGTATCAAAGCTAAATTCTAAATATTGACTTTAACAAGTCTTTAGAGTAAGATCATATATTATGGCAACCATTGGCACACATGGTGTTATGGAGGGTCAATCCATTACTAGGCCACCTTTCTTTAATGGTGGTGATTATGATTATTAGAAAGTTAGAATGACTATTTATTTTCAACAAATCGATTATGATATTTGGAATATAGTTGAAGAAGGATATAGCACTCCCATGGTAGTTAAAAATAATATAGTCATTACTAAAGATAAAAATGATTGGGATGAAAATGATAAGAAATATTTTACAACTAATGCAAAAGTCATGAATACATTATTTTGTGCTCTAGATAAAAATGAGTTTGATAGAGTCTCTACATGTAAAACGGCACAAAATATTTAGAAAACACTTGAATTAGCACATGAAGGTGCAAGTAGAGATAAAAATAATGAAAGTGATTAGGTAGAAGAATCAAGTGAAAGTGACAATACTAACTTATGTCTCATGGCAACTAGAGAAAGTGATAATGAGGTAAGTTCATCTTCTACTTCTAGCACTTCTAATTTATCTTATGATGAGCTATTGTATGCATGTGATGAATTACAAAATGAATTAGCAAATCTTGGAAAGAAATATAAAGATTTGAAAAAGAAGTTTTCAAATATTTCTAATGAAAATGATAATTTGAAAACTCAACTTACTTCTATATCTAAGAATGAAACAAATGATATATTGAGAAAAAGAGTTGAAGAGCTTACAAATGCTTTATTTAAATTTACTCAAGGAAAGAAAAATTTAGATAAATTACTTGCTACTCAAAGATATGGTTTTAATAAAACTAGATTAGGTTACAAGGCTTGTCAAGGACAAAAGTTTTACAAAAGTTATTTTGTAAAAAGTTCTCATCAAGGTAGTCCATTTATTACATGTTATTATTGTGGTGGAAAGGGACATTATACATGTGATTGTTCATTAAAAAGAAAATTGTTAGTTGGACCTAAAAATATTTTAGTTCCAAATGATTATAAATGGAAAGAAAAATGTAACATTGCATCTATTTGGGTTCCTAAGGGAACATATGCTAACATGGTTGGACCCAAGAAAGTTTGGGTACCAAAAATCAAAACCTAATTTATTTTTGTAGGAGATTTGTATGAAGAGCACCACAAGGAAGAGTAAATAGTTTTTGGATAGTGGAAGCTCAAGACATATGACAGGAGATTACACAAAGTTTAATTCTATTTTGAAAATAGATGGAGGGTATGTGACTTTTGGAGACAATGCAAAAGGCAAAATTATTGGCATTGAAGAAATTGGTAACCCTAACTCCCTAATTATTGATAATGTTTTATTTGTTGATAGATTAAAAACATAATTTGCTTAATATTAGTCAATTATGTGATAAAGGTTATAAAATTATTTTTCAAGATAATGCATGCAAGGTTTTTAATAAGAATAATACTCTAGTATTTGTTACTTTAAGAGATGAAAATGTTTATACTATTGATTTTGATAATTTGGTTGAACAAAATATGAAATGTTTGGGTGCATTACATGATGATTCTTGGGTATGGCATAGAAGGTTAGGTCATTATAATATGAATATAATTTCTAAACTTTCAAGAAAACAACTACTCATTGACCTACCTAAACTCAAATTTGATAAAGATAAAATTTGTGCTCCTTGTCAATTGGGAAAATAAAGAAAAATTTCTTTTAAATCTATAAATATAGTTTATACATCTAGGCCTTTACAACTCTTACATTTAGATTTATATGGACATTCTTAAATTGCTAGTTTTGGTGAAAACTCTATGCTTTTGTTATTGTTGATGATTTTTCAAGAATTACCTGGGTATTATTTTTGACTCACAAAAATGAAGCATGTTCTCAATTTTTAAAATTATATAAAAGAGTTCAAAATGAGAAAGGTTATATGATTTCAAAAATTAGGAGTGATCATGGTGGGGAATTTGAAAATAATGAATTTGAAATCTTTATAATACTTATGGATTTGAGTATAATTTTTCTACACCTAAAATCCCACAATAAAATGGAGTTGTTGAAAGGAAAAATAGAACTTTACAAGAAATGGCTCGAACTATGCTAAATGAATACAAGCTACCTAAATTTTTTTGGGCCGAAGCGGTTAATACGGCTTGTTATATTTTAAATCAAGTTCTTATTAGACCAATTCTTAAAAATAACTCCTTTTGAACTTTGGTTTGATAGAAAACCTAAGATTGGTTATTTTAAATTGTTTGGATGTAAATGTTTTATTTTAAATACTAAAGATAATCTTGGTAAATTTGATGCAAAATCGGATGAAGGTATATTTTTATGTTATTCTATTACTAGTAAGGCTTATAGAGTTTTTAATAAAAGAGTTTTTATCTTTGGAGCTACCAATAAATCTTTATGTGAAAAATTTGCTTCATCTATGCAAAATGAATTTGAAATGAGTATAATGGGTGAGTTAAATTTCTTTCTTGATTTTCAAATAAAATAACTCAAAGAAGGAATTATGATAAATTAAGTTAAGTACACTAAAGAGCTACTAAAAAGATTTGGGATAGATAATTCTAAGATTATGAGAACTCCTATGAGTACCTCAGTCAAACTTGATGAAGATCTTAATGGAAAACCTATAGACATCAAGCTATATAGAGGTATGATTGGTAGTTTATTGTACTTAACTGCTAGTTATCCTAATATCATGTTTAGTGTTTGTTTGTGTGCTAGATTTCAAGCAAATCTAAAAGGATCTCATTTGTATGCCGTCAAAAGAATTCTTAAATATCTTAAAGGAACTATAAATGTAGGATTATTTTATCCTAGAGGAACCTCCTTTGAACTTGCTAGTTATTCAGATGCGGATTTTGAAAAATGTAAATTAGATAGAAAAAGTACTAGTGGAACTTGTCATTTTTTTGGAAAATCTTTAGTTTCTTGGGCTAGTAAGAAACAAAATTCAGTTGCATTATCTACAGCCGAAGTGGAATATGTAGCCGCGGGAAATTGTTGTCCACAAATTTTATGAATGAAACACACCTTACTAGATTTTGGATTTAAATATGAACACATTCCTATTAAGTATGATAATACTAGTGCCATCAATATTTCTAAAAATCCTATTCAACACTCAAGAACAAAATGCATTGATATTAGATATCACTTCTTGAGAAATCATGTTCAAAAAGGTAACATAACACTAGAATTTGTGAATACCGAATATCAACTAGTGGATATTTTTACAAAACCCCTCAATGAAGAAAGATTTTGTTTTATTAAAAGAGAACTTGATCTTATAAACTCAAGTATATAGCTAATATTATTTGCATCAATTCATTTTTGAAAGAGAAAAATCTCTAAATATTTTCATGCATATATTGAGGGGGAGCTTATATAGTTTATCTTTTTAATGATGTCAAAAAGGGTGAGAAATTACATGATATGTGCTTAATGAATTTCTTGCAATGCATATTTGTTTTGTCATCACCAAAAAGAGGGAAATTGTTAGGCTCAAGATTTCATTTTTATTTTGATAATGACAAAATAAATTAAAATTATTATATATATATTTATTTAATGAATAATATGGACAAATTATAATATTAAGCTTATTGTTTAACTAAGTACATTATATGTGCTAGATTGTGAAACTGTCAAATTAGACATGTGTGTAGTAAATTAATTATATCTTACTATAGAAAAATCAAAAAATTATAAAGTCAATTTTATATGAAACTACACTCAAATATCTTTATTTTGATGTATAATTCATCATATATATTATTTTTTATTAAATTAGTTATTATATCAATCTCATATATTATTTTCTGAAAAAATTATTTTTGAAATTTGCACGATATTTGTTTTAATTAGTAAAATATAACTTATAATATAAATAAAATTTTGAATTAATTTTATTTGTAAAATAGACGGTGCCAAGCTTTAAATGCATATATTATATGCACGTTTTACACTTATAGATTGTCAGATATAATTTTCAAAGTGGGCCTTTCTGCTGAGTTGCACTGTCAGTAGGCAAAATGAGTATAGTACAGTATTTTTATCATATCTCAAAATATAAAAGTCAAATTTATACGAATCCAATTTTGAATAAAAGTAGACGTTATAAGCTTTTCAACAATATATAATTTCTTATTTTTGAATACAAATTCGAATTTCTAGACATTTTTTAACTTGGCCAATAACTTTTGACAAAAGTAATTTTACAATCTGACATATTAATGAACTTTTGATCATTTCTCTCAAACGGCGCACTATAATTCAATGATTCTTTTTGCATTTGAAAACAAATTTACTCAAGAGTATCCAAGAATTTTTAAGAAGTTTTGAACGTTCGGAGCCATTTTATTTGAATTTTTAAAATGAGCCAATGTGCAGTTACTGTTGAGAAATGATTTTATCTTCTACAAAGGCCAACGTCACATTGGTGTTTTTGCCTATAAAAGGAGCATGGATTGAAGGGAGAAGTACACAATAATTAGCTCTCAAAGTCTTCTCAATCTCTCTCTAATTCTTTGTACTATATTATTTATTACTAGATCAAAGAGTGCATAGAGGAAATTGTTTTATTCTTGAGAGTGCCTCTTTGAAATGAGATCATTTTTGTACATGAGTAGTAGCTAATCCTACTTAAGAGGAATTGTTACATTTCTACTCTATCTTCATTACAATTTGTATTGGTGTTTGAAACTCACCAAATCAAAGGCTTTATAATCGGGATTTCTTGCCTCCGCCAAGTGCAAGGGACTTTGTTTGTATTCGAGATTTCTTGCCTCTATCAAGTGCAAGAGACTTAGTGGAATCTCGACTAGTTAAAGCTCGAGAGAGTAGACATAGACTTGGGTAGTAAGTCGAACTACTATAAAAAAGTTTCCATCTATTATCCCTACTCTCTTTACTTTACTTAAAATTGTTTTATGTTTATTATTGGGTGAATTGCATTAGTTTATTTGATTCAATATTTTTATTGTTTTTATTTTTTTTACACACTTAGCTTCTGTGATAAAAACCCAATTCACCCCCCTCTTGGGTTGTCTTTTGGAACAACACATTTGGCAATTCACTTGCCTAATCAGGCAAAGATTGGTGGCCTTAATCATTCCCGTTGGATGTATCCAATAGAAAGGTATATCACTTGTCTTATAACGTAATTTTATTGGCAACTATTTA
This sequence comes from Thlaspi arvense, assembly GCA_911865555.2. Taxonomy (NCBI): domain Eukaryota; kingdom Viridiplantae; phylum Streptophyta; class Magnoliopsida; order Brassicales; family Brassicaceae; genus Thlaspi; species Thlaspi arvense. The sequence continues at coordinate 2,012 of CAJVSB020000582.1, read as the reverse complement.
TAGTTTTTTTTTCATATACCATTTTGTTGTATTAGGTTTCTTAAATACGCTTAAAGGTTATGTGCGTAACAAAGCTCATCTAGAATGGTCAATTGTAGAAGGATACATTGTGAAAAAGTGTTTTAACATTCATGTCAATGTATTTCAATGGAATTGAAACAAGATTTAATATATTTGAGTGAAATTATGATAGTGTTGAAGGCCATCATATGCTGAATATGAGCTGTCTGTCTTTACTTAGAAAGTTTGACCATTTGGACCTTTTTAACATTGTGATCCACTTTCAAATAAAGAAATTGACATAGCTCAAAGCTTCATGTTGAATAACTACATTGAAGTGGAGGTTTATAAAAGGTACCAAACATTCTCTGTAAATCTCGACCATGGTTACTTGCTGTCTAAACAGTGCATTTAATTTTATTATTTTAATTTTAGTAAGCATTTAGAAGAATTGAAGAAATTGAATATCATAGATATTAAAAAGAATTCACCAAGAGCAATTTTTAAACTAGTTTAGAGATCAAGTATCAACAAAAAAGATTGGTATATCTCCAATTTTTTAAAACTAGTTATAACACATACCATAAATTGTTTTCTACCAACTGAATAATTTATACCGTCAACACCCTAGAGGTTTCCAAAGAATTATGGGCATTATCAATTGGTCCTCAATCGTACCTAACGAAGTACTTCTCTAGTTGCATTGTGAACCAAATTCGCTTCCATGCAAAGGATAAAGATGATCGCTGAACGATACAAAATAGTGGGTTGGTAGTGGAAGGGGAACATGATAGCAAAATGATAGAGTTCTTTGGCTTTTGACTAGAGTAGTAGAGCTAAAATTTCCCCATGGGTATAAAGTGGTTTTATTATAGTGTGAATGGCATAATATTGGTAGCCAAAAAAACTATACAAAGGGATAAGCATTTTGTAAGCATAGATACCAAGTTTTGTTGGCATCAACTTGATCCATTTGTGTTGCCAAACCAAGTGTAGCAAGTCTTCTATGTTAATGACACAGAATTGGGTGATAATTGGCTAATTGTGCAACATGTACACCATAGACATCTCTGGGATCTCGTAGAAGAAGAAAGCATAGTAGTGGAATAAATTACTGATGCTAAAGTGAGGATTCATGTTGATGCATTCAAAGACATGACTCAAATGGGGCCGCAATACTAGTAGAAGATCAAGATAATGATTTGGAATATTTAGCAGAGAAAATGTTAAACCAGATATTGTAAATAAAGAAAATGATGTAACAAAAGCTAAAGTATACCTAATTTTTTGCTTCTAAATTAATTAGTTATATACTATTTTTATTATTATTTGTAATTATTGTATAGCTGTCTTTTTTTTTTTTTTGATATTGTTAAGATATTAACAACATTAAACTATTGTGAAAATGTGTAGAATTATGCCACTAAAGGAAGTCAAGTTGCATCACCCTATCAAAAGGAAGGGTAACACTCCTAAAAAGTCATCACTGAATCCAAAACCCAGAATAGCTTTCACACCCTTTGACCTGGAGTACACAGGGTCCTCACTTCGAAGAGAAGTCTCTGGAAAAGCTCATAGATCATCACCTATAACTAGGAGCACCCAAGGATCACCTCACCTTAGAGAGAAGCCTCATGAAAAGCCTATAAATCATCATCCAATGACTAAGAGTACCCAAGGATTACCTCATGTGACATTCCAAACCAAGTTTGGAATGTTTGGAATGCACACTATACACACTTAAATAGGCATTGCACTATTTATTGCATTCTCATGCATTGCATGCATTAAGTCTAGTACAAGCATATTTGGAAAAATTTAAATTTAAGAGAAATAATTTATATTTTCTTGTCCTTAACCTTAGGAAAGGTTAGAAGGATCCTAGAAAATATTAGAATATAAGACTTTACTGAAAGAAAAGAAAGTAGAGGAAAAACCCTTGTTTTTATTTAACTACAAAAATAAAAAATTTTTAAATTTAAATGAATAAAATTATGAAAAATTATAGATAG